>CALYDD020000178.1:0-63740 GCA_944472135.2 Trichobilharzia regenti | reverse complement strand
TCAAGTGAACATAGGTAAAACAGAGTGATGAAGGATTCCTGGCCAACACAACAGCAACAACAACAGACAATAATCAGCCAGTATCAATGGGAGGAAACTTAAAGAAACAGCCTCGTTTACTACCTACCTACCTACCTACCTACCTACCTACCTACCTACCTACCTACCTACCTACCTACCTACCTACCTACCTACCTACCTACCTACCTACCTACCTACCTACCTACCTACCTACCTACCTACCTACCTACCTACCTACCTACCTACCTACCTACCTACCTACCTACCTACCTACCTACCTACCTACCTACCTACCTACCTACCTACCTACCTACCTACCTACCTACCTACCTACCTACCTACCTACCTACCTACCTACCTACCTACCTACCTACCTACCTACCTACCTACCTACCTACCTACCTACCTACCTACCTACCTACCTACCTACCTACCTACCTACCTACCTACCTACCTACCTACCTACCTACCTACCTACCTACCTACCTACCTACCTACCTACCTACCTACCTACCTACCTACCTACCTACCTACCTACCTACCTACCTACCTACCTACCTACCTACCTACCTACCTACCTACCTACCTACCTACCTACCTACCTACCTACCTACCTACCTACCTACCTACCTACCTACCTACCTACCTACCTACCTACCTACCTACCTACCTACCTACCTACCTACCTACCTACCTACCTACCTACCTACCTACCTACCTACCTACCTACCTACCTACCTACCTACCTACCTACCTACCTACCTACCTACCTACCTACCTACCTACCTACCTACCTACCTACCTACCTACCTACCTACCTACCTACCTACCTACCTACCTACCTACCTACCTACCTACCTACCTACCTACCTACCTACCTACCTACCTACCTACCTACCTACCTACCTACCTACCTACCTACCTACCTACCTACCTACCTACCTACCTACCTACCTACCTACCTACCTACCTACCTACCTACCTACCTACCTACCTACCTACCTACCTACCTACCTACCTACCTACCTACCTACCTACCTACCTACCTACCTACCTACCTACCTACCTACCTACCTACCTACCTACCTACCTACCTACCTACCTACCTACCTACCTACCTACCTACCTACCTACCTACCTACCTACCTACCTACCTACCTACCTACCTACCTACCTACCTACCTACCTACCTACCTACCTACCTACCTACCTACCTACCTACCTACCTACCTACCTACCTACCTACCTACCTACCTACCTACCTACCTACCTACCTACCTACCTACCTACCTACCTACCTACCTACCTACCTACCTACCTACCTACCTACCTACCTACCTACCTACCTACCTACCTACCTACCTACCTACCTACCTACCTACCTACCTACCTACCTACCTACCTACCTACCTACCTACCTACCTACCTACCTACCTACCTACCTACCTACCTACCTACCTACCTACCTACCTACCTACCTACCTACCTACCTACCTACCTACCTACCTACCTACCTACCTACCTACCTACCTACCTACCTACCTACCTACCTACCTACCTACCTACCTACCTACCTACCTACCTACCTACCTACCTACCTACCTACCTACCTACCTACCTACCTACCTACCTACCTACCTACCTACCTACCTACCTACCTGGGAAGCATCGTTTCAACTATAGGCGGAACTGACGAGGATATCAAAGCATGGATAGGAAAAGCAAGACAGGCTTTCATTACACTGTCGCAGTGATTATAAAACAAGTCAGGTGTCAACAGTATTGTTAGGTAATTTCTCCCATAGCAATGTAAGAAGAATGTTATCTTATAAGTGATGTCTGACAATAACCAGAATGTATCTGTCGCACTCAAACACGAGCTTATGAATGAACTGAAACTTCGACAATGTTTACTCTAATTTATTTATAAAGCCTAGTAACACGCCTTAAACTGTCAGTTCACTCACTCTCTCTCTCTAGGATAATAAAGAGATCAGTAATGTACCGTTACATTCATGTCGATTTTATGGCTACCTAGTTTGTTGACTTTAATACAGGATTAATCATTTTGCAAAGTGTAGACCGGTTTATTATGTTCTGAGTAGTGGTGGTAATAGTGAAAGATGTATGATCGCTGCTTGTTTGCTTTTAACTGTCCTACATATTCTCAGTCATGTGTTGGTTTCACTTTTTTGGTCTGAATTATTGATATACCTTTGTTTTGGTTTATTTTCCTGAGACAGGATTATCACGTCATTGTGTTTAGTTATGTAGTTTCTGTAAATGAGCTTCTATCTCAATATCTGTTGACTTCTCTTTAGTATCTTGGTGGCTTTTTTGTCGCAAATTGGCATCATTTTTCTCATTTTGTACATGAGAGACGCCAGTTTACAGGCATCATCAAAGGATTTAACTCGCATTAACAAAAAAACCCAAGTATGTTTTGGATGGATTAAAATACTTGGGAAAAATTGAGTTATTCCACAATATAACAAGTCATTCAATGGAGCACATCATGAAGTTAGGAATAAAAAATTTATTCATGATACAGTACATGAGACGCCAGTTTACAGGCATCATCAAATTGTTACAGAAATAGGATCATATTATTCAGTCACAATTTACAGTCGATAGCAAAATATGTTTAACATGTACACTGGAGATTATACATACACTTGATAAATGTTAATCCCAATAGTATAAAACATCCTTTTCACTTATGTACAATCATTTCTGCGCATAGTTGGAAAAATCCGCTAGATTGTCAGTGAGTGCAACACATCAGGAATTACAGAAGTATTGTCTTCGCATTAACAAAAAAACCAGGTCTTTGGTGGATGCGTTATAAGTGCCTGGGAAAAAAAAATAAAGCTTGAAGTCAATTTTCGTACAATACATTTTGTGTGCAGAGTCCTTGGATTATAGTTCATTGATGTGTTATTTTGAAATCAGTGATATGTTTATCTCATTTGATCTGCAATGTCATTGTTGGGAGTAAAATACATAAGCATCATATAAAAGGCTATTGATAAAAAGTACTCATATTTCTTCGACCTGAAAGTGACATTCGATTCTGTCGACCGGAAGGTACTACGGAAATGTTTTGCCGTGAATAGAGTGTCTAGAAGGTATATTACATTAACCAGGTCAAACATATTAAACTCACGCAGCCAGCTAAGTGCCTAAGGAAAGTTGTCATCTGAAGTGGTGACAACTAGTGGTGTCTGTCAGGGATGCCCACTCTCCCCATTTCTATTTAATTTCATCCTAGATGTATTAATGGACTTAATCGTAACTAAGTTCAGCGACTCAGAGATTGACTTGTTACTAGGGTATAATCTCGTCGACTTATAATATGCGAATGACGTAGTCCGGCTAGGTGAAGACGCTGACAAAGTGCAGAGTCTTCTGAACACCATGAAGAAACATCTTGGAATTTTGGGAATACGACTCGCTCCTGTCAAATGTAAGATGATGCTACAGGACAGGACAGGACAGGACTGGGCTGGACTGGACTGGACTGGACTGGACTGGACTGGACTGGGCTACATTGACTCCTAGCTTAAAGATAGAAAGGGAGTGAAGTGGTAGAAAGTGTTGACCACTTCACTTATTTGTGGAGTTTCATCAGCCATCGCCAGTGGGTTGATCGCTGACTAAATCTCAGGACGAATACAGAGGGCTCGTTTCGCATGTGCCAGTTTACGCCGTCTCTGGGTTAGTGGACGTGATATCCGGCTGGCTGTCGACCGAAGGTCGCGTGTACTGCTCACCAGTTCGCTCTGTTCTCGTTTATGGCCAGCTGTGACACCTGGCCATTGAAAGTGGAAGACAGTGAAAGCCTGGCTAGCTGTCCTTGATCATGGGTGTCTGGTTTCTATCTTTCGTGTGAAGTGGTATAATAGGGTGAGCAATACCGAGGTTAGGCATCGGTCGAGTGATAGGTAGATGGGAGGGGAAATCAGGCGACGAGTCTGTGAAGTTACATCGATTGAGATGGTGAGGACATGTGCTATGTATGCCTAGCCATCCATCGCCTTCCTCAACGGGAAATGTTAGCTGACATAGAATGGATCATGTTGGAAAAGTGCCAGTGGTGGTAATCAAAGGAAAACATGGCTTCATTAGTCAATGAAGAAATGCACCACAGTTAGTTTAGGCCAGCCAGCCAGCCAGTCAACCACGTAGGGAGGTGTAGACTTCCTAGTTGGCTGGTTGTGGTCATCGGGATGGTGGGACCCAATGAAGACTGGAGACAATTGGTGATATGGCTGAAAATCGTCGTTGTGAATAGCGCGGATGCATCCACTCCTTGTGACTTACTTATCATATCCAACGATAAAAGAATATTGTTTTTCGATATGACTATTCTTTTTGCCTGATGTGTGTGTGTGTGTTTATTATATCTGTTTTGAATCTTCCTTGACTGTCGTTTCTTAGTTTGTGTGGTACAATGCATGAGGTGTGGCGGCTCGAACTTCTGGGTATCGTGGCAAAGTTCTACGCTGAAACCAGTCAGTCAGTTAGCCACTCAGAGTTTGTTTCGTTCTCGTATGCAAGTCTTGGGTTGTGTAACTTGTCTACACCACAAAGCATTGTGCCTAGGATCTCCAGGTTTTAACTGAACACCTTATCATCTGACCACTAGGTCGAAGTAAATTAATCCATGATCATCAACTCCTGTTAAATATATTTCAAAGTTTTTTTTGAATTTATGTGTTTCATTTCTTTGATAGACTGACTCATTCCGTGGTTTAGCCCAAGAATGTGTGTCAATGTGCGTTCAGTCGTTGGTGAAAGCAAGCGATGCAATCAGCCTTCGTCGGACAGAACTTGATGGACAATTATTTCTCATTAAACATCTTCTTATACTACGTGAACAAATGGCCCCATTCAGTATTGAGTTCTTAGTCAAAGAGACTAGTTTGGATTTTTCACCATACAAAAGTCGGTTGTGCATTTATGCTGTCATTATTTTGTGAATATTATATTTATATGTCATGTTTATTGTATTCAGGCGAATTGATTGGTCAGTCTGAACAACAACTACTAATACATTACTCCTAATGATATTTTAGCGTATAGGAAGGATCCTTGTTCGGATAATTGTATTCTGCTTCGTCAGTACGTGGCCCTATTAAGCCACATTCTCATTGGTAATAGTATTGTGGTGAGTGCTATTTATAGACAGATATAAGTAGTATATCAGTGACGAGATCAGGTAATGCAGAAATATGCTTCCGAAACTGGAAAAAGCAATGGAAGAAGAGAACTGTGAAAAGAACGTTACAAACACTATGTAGAACTCAACAAGCTATCGAATGGGCTGATATTTGACCAATTTCCAAAAGATGTGGAAATAAAGCATTTATGTGCCTACAATTCGTTTGTCCTAGTAAACATTCCTTCGAGCCTGATCAGTCTTTTCTTCCTTATAATTGGTGTGCCTGCCTCTGCCAGAGACGAAGGTGCAATGGCCCCGGATGTCCGAAGAAGAATAGGTTCGGACATTCCTCAGGGACTTCGAGACCTTCCCGGACCTGGTTGGAGTGCAACAATAGTGGGCGAAGCTGGTCGTCTTGGGGACTCTGCTGAGAGGCTGTGGGAAGGCCGCCTACGATGGCCCCCCAGATATTGCTAATGAGGCGGCGTGTGACAAAGTCGTCGAGAGGCTCGTCTGCAAGTTCGACAGCCCCACAGATAGACAAGGGGTACTGCAGAAGTTCCGGACTCTGAGGCCTGTTCGGGACGGGGATCCGTTGGTTCTTGCAGTGACGCTAACAAATCTTCTGCGATGCGCATTACCCACATTAGACGAAGATTCTCGAGGGCAGTTGCTAGCTTTCCAGTTCATCAAATGCGTCCATACGGCTATCGCTTATCAGCTGTAGCTAGTTAACGCAGCTCAGCGGATGGACGTTGAAGAAGTGGCAAAAGTCACAAAGCAACTGATGACTTCGAATGTTGCTCCAGTGATGATGGAGTGCCAGGAAGATTGAAGAGTTGAAACAGCAGGTGGCGGCTACCCAAATACGAGAAAGAAGCAACAACAGATGATTTGATTGCTGAGGAACCGGTCACTGGAAGACAAATTGCCTGAAACGAAAGCAAAAAACTTCAAACGATACAGTCTTCCTTGTTTTCCTCGTTTGCGTTTGGGGATTGTGGGATTAGTTGAAAGAGGTGCTGAGTACGGACAATTACAGGTTAATGGGAGAGAACTAGTCTGTTTGACTGACACACAGGCAGCAGTTTCTTTCGTAGGTAGAGAACAGTGTGAGGAAGCAAGGGCGTGCACATTAGCGGTTGAGACGGTAGGGGAAAATTCTTTACAGATTCTTGGTGTTTCCGACTGCGTTGTAGAGACCGGAGCAAAGGAAATGCGATATCCGTTCATTGTAACGTCAAATATACGGCGAACTTCCTCAGAGAAGTAGGCGCTGTAGTCGATGTTAAGAATCGGAGGTGATCAGAAACCATGGGCAGTTTGTGATGCATGAGAACAGTGAAGTTGCTGAGGAAGAAGCCACAATGCTTGTTCCGAAAGAAGCACCAAATGTAATCATTTTGTTGAGTGAATATGCGTGCTTATTCACTGGAGATGGAAAACCCTACGGATGTTGTGATGAGGTAAAGCATGACATCCCACTGAAGGACCCGGGGAAGGCAGCTTTCTCAGCACAACGAGTTCCTGTGCACCTAGAAGAAGAAGAAGTTAACTGACAAGTCAAAAAAATGCTAAGTGACGGAATAATAGAAGAAGCCGATAGCCCGTATAGTTCTCCGATCCTTTTGGTAAAGAAGGCTAACGGAAAGTATAGATTTTGTGTCGATTTCAGATAGCTGTATAGCCTCATTGAAGTAAAGCAGTGTGCATTATCAATCGTAACAGAAACCCTTGATCGCCTTCAGAAGGCTAAGTTATTCACCGTTTTCTAACTAAGATGGGGTTACTGGCAGATCCCAATAACAGAAAGTGACCGAAGCGAAACAGTGTTCACGGTTGGACGGAAACAATACCAGTTTAGACGAATACCGTTTGGATTGGTAGGCGCCCCATTTATGTTCAGAAGATTAATGACCTTATTACTGAAGGGTCTGAAGGACGTAGGAGTATATGGAGATGACTTGGTTGTGTGTAGTGAGAGAGGAGGCCATCATCTAGACCAAATCGAAGCCATCTTGAAGAGAATTGATGAATTCTGGCTGCATATTAATAAGAGCAAGTCACAAATAGCCAAAAAGACTGTTGTCCTCCTGGGTTATAGAGTGAGAAATGGGGAAATACGACCATTGCCTGAGAAAATCCTGACCGTCAAAACCAGTGAAGTACCATATTCGAAACGAAGGCTGAGACAGTTTTTGAGAAGAGTGGCATTCTACAGCCGGTTTGTCAAAAATTTCAGCGAGATGGCGAGGCCACTATATAGGTTGTTGAGTAACGCGAAATTCACGTGGACGACTGGGGCGCGGCAAACGTTTAATCGAATTGAAGAGCTGTCAGATGGTCAACAGATGACATTGAAATTGCCAGTACCTGGGAAGCAGTTGACAGTTTCGACAGATACGAGTGATTATGGTTTAGGTGTTGTTTTAAGACAAACGGACGGGGTAGCCGTGTGTTAACACCTGCAGAGCAAAAGCATTCTACGTTGGAAAAGGAAACGAGTGTCTAGCTGTTGTGTGGGCACTAGAAAAATAGAGAATGTACGTGATCGGCCACCGATTCCACATTGAGACTGACCAAAAACCTCTACAGTGGCCGAATACAGCGACGGACCCTCGAGGGAAGTTGTCACGATGAATGCCACGCCTACAAGAGTATGATTTTAGGATTAGACATATTCCAGGAAAAAATGTAATAGTTGACTTCTTGTTGAGTTCAGAAAATGAGGCCGAACTACTAGAGGTCGCATATGCAGTAAACGTTTTGGACCAAGATCTCTTACAACTTGTTCACCTCCCCAAGTCGGATCCTACTTCTAAGACAGTAATCTAGATGATAAGTGAGGCCAAAGAAATCGAGAATCAGCGGAGAATACAGAGTTAAAGACGACACTACTGCATCATAGACATAAACTCAAACTAAACGCTTCCAGCGTCCTAACTTCACAAGGCAATGATGGTAACTGAGTATTAATGCGCATTATTATAACAAAAGTAAAAGAAAACTGCAATAAATGTTTCCAATATTTTAGGTAATTACACTGTTGCTTTCTTTCCTATTTTCCTCTTGTCATGCCTTCTACTGCATCAAAATTTATGCTAATTACCTCCAATGAGTAACGTAAATTGTATTTGAACTGATTAAAAATGTCCATTAAAATTTTCTGAAGAATGGTTACTGAACAAAGAATACGCTTTTCGTTAACTTCATCGTCAGGTTCTACTGTTCTATACACACACACAATATAGTGTATGAAGGAATTCGTGTTATTAACAACATTATGCTGTTAAAATAACATCGAATCGATAATAACAATAGATTACAGCTCAATAGCATCAATATGACAATACACTGAATATCAGAAGGGTTAGGAAAGATAACGATCACACAAATTCATGAAGTTATAGTCTCTACTAAAGTCTGGCCAGGGCAGTAATATTGGCTAGATGGGCTTGCTTCTTTTGCACACAAAGCACATACTGTTTCATGCGAACCGCGATAGCCTCTGCTGTTTGGAGCATGCCGCACCTCGATGTTTTTCGTGGTTTCTTTGATACCCGTTGTTTTTCACTACAATTTTACATAGCCATACTGGGAGATGCTGTCGAGGATGAAAATAATAATAATAATAATATTGTCATGCATATTTTAAAACTACTTATTATTGGTGAGTAGTATAACATCTTTTCCTAAAATCATTGACAAAGTTGTAGTTCAGGTTGAATAAGGAATAGTGAGGGAAATTGGCTAGTCCCAACTACTTACTGCCTTCTCATTTTCCATGGAGTCTACCTTCTTCAGATATTTTCACAACTTCTACACCAATTACTTGGACTTTTGTGCAATGTCTTCCACTTCGTTCCACTTATTATTAATATTTAACTGCCTTGTGCTTTCGAAACAATCCTGTGATTTTTACATTTTTTGTCTTCTGGATATTGACGGCGCCTGACTGATTGACTGGCTTCAACACAGAACTTTGAAAGTGATCAGCCGGGTGGTAAAGACACACACACACATACATGTAGTTAGTTAATCCATGTAGGTTGACACTTCTTACGAACTTTGAGGAAAAGAGCTAGTGGTGGTCAAACCAAAACACGGTTTCATCAGTCAATGAAGAAATCCACAACAGTTGATTTAAGGCAGCCAGCCAGCCAGCCAGTCACATAGGGAGGTGTAGACTTCCTAGTTGACTGGTTGGGGTCATCGAGATGGTAGGAACCAATGAAGGCTGGAGACAATTGGGGATGTGGCTCAAAATCGTTCTCAATGCCTCAGGTGCATTGTTGATCTACAATGTCACTTATTGAGTATGTGGGAACAGTAGCGAATGCAAATACTATTTCTTTAAATCTGAGAAATGATATGGTCAACTGACTGTCATTGTGTGTCGGTGGCCCAGTGGTTAGGACTCTCGCCGACCATGCACATGGCCTGGGTTCGATTCGCTGCCAACGCACACCTGATATCAATGGCCGGCCTGGAAAATTTGCGTTAGCGATATCGTATGCTGAAAATCTCATACTTGTACCAAATATACGGTTTGGAATCAAGCTATAATCAAAAGCAACTCAAACTGCTGCACATTCGCATAAATTTCTATGTGGAAACCGCTCAGTCACTTAGGCCTTCAGAATTTATTTCGTTCTCGTATGCCATTCTTGGGTTGTTTAACATGACTACACCGGAATTTCGCTAAATGCTTATTGTCTGTTGACTGTATCTAACTGTAATAAATGCCTATTTCATGGTGACTATGATAAAGATATTTGTGTTTCACATCGCTGAGATTTAGGCAGTGGATATACTTTCAACAACTGGAGCTAATTCTCGCGATATTTGAACATCCAGGTCATGATATCTTCTGCAATTACTAACTAACTAGCTAACTAATTCTAAAAAATACCACTAATACACACGAACTGTATTTACTAAAAATATTTCTTCACACTATCCAATTCAGTTTGTATATAAATTCTTATTTTGTTCAATTATTTAACTTATTTACAGATGTTGCACGTCATATTTGGGAACATAGAGGAAGTGGTTTGTTTTCACTAAGTCGAGAGAATGCCTTATTGAGATTTTTGTTGGAAACTCCAAATGCAATTGATATTGAAGTGGATTCTAGGCGTCAGTTGGATAGTCAATTGAAATATACATGTGAATTACTTATTGAACAACAGGTAGCACAATTAACAGGTGAAATGTCAAATTTCCTTAAAAGGGTAAGTATAAATAATATTGGTAATTAATGCATGGGGTGTATATTTCCTAGGACACTGACACTAGTGTCATGTGTCTAGTCTTTTGTCTACTGAAAACTGAATTCTATCAGCCAATTTCGCAATGTGACCACCATGCCAGTTGGCTCGTTGATGAGTTCCAACTAGCACGAAATCTAGGTGAAGCCAGGCTTCCTGCCGACTGCCTCCAACCACATAATATCGACAAGTCGTGATTTATGCATGTACTGACATAATTACGTTATTGGATAGTTTTGATTCGTTAATCGATGGCTGAGTTTTCTGGGGGATTTCTATGTCATATAACAAATGTAGTCTGTTTTGTTTATGAATTGAATTGAAAGTCAATCTGAACGAAGAATATTCTTTTGAATAATTTCTCTTCAGGTTCTTACAATTATAAAATATATTTATTTTATTTTTATTATTTATTTTTGATAACAGCTTGATTCTACACTGTATTTTTGGAGCAAGTATGGAATTTTCAGGATGAATATCGGTAGCCCAAATTTTGAAGGCCGACCATAGATATGAAGTGTGCGTCGGGAGGGAATCGAACCTCGGACCATGTGCATGGTCGGCGAGATTCCTAACCACTGTGTCACCGACGCACAATAAAGGCCAGTTATGCGGCGGAGGAGACATTTTTAACGTAGAATAACAGATTAACAGCTAGTGGGTGTCAAAATAAATAGTCGTATTTGAGTGTGACAAACATGCTAGGCTGAAATCGATTAGAAAATATTGTAAAACGGGGGACAGTGGTGGTGATGATTAGTCATAATAGATTTGTAGAGTGTGGGGTAGGAAAATTGACGAATCCAGTTCAAGGTCATAGAAGGTGTCAGGTGAGTGAGTGGCTAGTACAAAGTGGTCTGTGTTAAACAGGAGATAGTAAGACTGCAATGAGAGGTTCATAATGAGATAATGAATATGTTAAATGAAACAGGTGGAGGCTCATATTGAGAAAACAGATAATATCACTAATTCTAAGTCCGTATAAATGAAAAATTCGATAGTATTGAGCATAAATTATGACGAATAATAATAATAACTGTAATAATAATAATAATAATAATCATATTTGTAATAATAAGCAAAGTAAAAAACACTGAGAGGGTTAAGGGGAGGAGCACTCTTGGTGAGAAGAAAAATCATCAATCCAAGTTTGGCCACGTTAGGAACAGCGTCTGGACGTGTTCTTTGTGGATACAAAGTTCCGGTTTAGTCGATCTTATTGAAACAGCTCCAGCTATGTGTAGGAGACGTAAGCGAACTGTACGTGATAACGACTTGGGAATTCGGTATATAACCCTGGAAGCTGTGTTCACATCGATACGATGTCCAGTATCGACCAAGTGTGACAGGATCGAGCTTCTTATGCACTTAATTTCCGCCTTGCTGAACCAAGCTGATAAGTGTTCTCGAACCCGTAGACGAACCTGCCTACTCGTGCGCCCTATATAATTTGAACCACAGTTGAAATGTTGAAATGTTTTGTTTATGGCTTAAATTCTTGAATGTTTGGTAAATATAATAATATGACATGTATTTTGTCTAATAAAAGTTGTCGTTGTCATTCCGATCGTCATTATTACCGCAGTCTGACATTTGTGTCTATCTCAGTGTGGGAGATAATTCTAAATGGTCAGTTAACACTACAGTATCGTGTTCTCGAGGCGCATACTATTCAGGTTTAATGAATTCACAACGCAGTAACACCTCGTCATGACAGATCTCAAATTAGAATCCCACCCAATCTTGTAATATATGAACAATAAGGTAGTATATTGTTTGAAATCGCATACAAAGTGTCCGGGATTGTGATTAGTAGTAGTGGGTGGGTGGGTGGATATTTATGGACAGATTGTTTTAAGGTGTATTCAAGTATAGTTTTTTTAAAAGTTGTTGTTAATGATGGTGTGTCTATCATTGATATGTCGAACGTACATCACACGTGCATCACACGGAAATCCCACATCTTTCAGAGATTATTATGCCCCTTTAGCCTCTTTTAAAATTGCTAGAGAGACAAAATAAAGTCTTGTGAATACTAAACGCTTACAGTATGCAAAGAGACGGGGGTGGTTCATCTGCTTGCTACTATTATTATTATTATATTGTCAAGTCATTCATTCTCTTATACTCAGAGAAAATCTTTTAGTCTAAGTTGTCTAAGCAAAAGTATGATAGTCAACTCCAATTTTTATTAATGCTATCTAAAAGGTTTTTATCGGAACTACCAACAGGAGGTCAATCGTGAGCCTGAATAGATCAGTAGCAAAGTCTTTGACTGCAACCGCGGCTGACACGAGTTCGAATCTCAGAAGGGACACGACATTCTCAAAGATTGCAGATACGCCTTGCTGACTGTTGTGAGCGCCAACTAGCACCGAATCGAGGTGAAGCCAGGCTTCCTGCCGACTGCCTCCGACCATCTAATATCATCAAGTTCCATTTTTGTTCCCACAATTGAATTTAAAATACTACTTCTTCTGTCTATGATAAGTAAAGTCGAACGAAATGTCCAACTTCTTTTTCTATTCTAATGAAAAATAACAATCTATTCTGTTTTCTTTCTTTTATAGATTCGTCTTTTATTTCAAGATATTTGGATTCATTGACTTGCTCGAATCGACTTTGTATTTGACAACGATTCCTTGTGACTGTTGCTTCATCTTTGTGTCACTTAGTTTATTTATCTGTGATATCATGTTGACTGTTTTCCAACAAGAATGAGTGAGAAACCATAGTAACTGATTGAAAATAGAAAAAACAACATTTTTATCATAAACCAAACAATTTCTTTTTGATTAGACGTTGGAAACAAAAGTGTACATAAACACAATGTGGGAAGTAAACGTTTTAACACTTTCAAATCGACATGTTAGATAGAAGATGATGACTAAGCGTTAAAAATAATCAATACTTGCTTATAATATAAATAAACAGTGTGTATACAGCAATGTGGAGTAGATAAACAGGCTAATGAAAAAGTACATTGATTTAATTTCTCCTTATGATCTCATAGCGCACATTCACACACACACACACACACACAAACATAGAAACAGGCATAGCTGCCCACACAGCGAAGTAAGAACAATAAAATAATAAGTCCCTTTAATAAATTTCAATAAGGCATTGATTATTATTATTATTGCTCTTTTGGGTTCCTAATGGAACATAGGGCTTCAACTGCACGTCTCCACTTGCCACTTCTGTCTTCCTTCTGCTGTACATTTCACCTGCGTCCATGTTAGTCCATACTGTTTCAACTCCTCTTCACACGATTTCCTCCATGTCAACCTTGCTCTGACGTCCCACTCACCGCTTGCTTCCCTTTCGGCCTGGTTCCACTCGAGCAATGGCCTGACGCGCGCGCGATGTCACCAACCGGCCTCCTCAGCGAGCGAGTGTTCAATTCATCTCCACTTTCTCCTGCATATTTGTTGATTGGCGATTGTTTCATTCTTGTTTTGCTTGTTCCCATAGTTTCGTTTTTGTGATTCTGTCCGGCCCGGCTGGCCATCTGATCTTCAGTATAGAGCCAGCGAAGACAGTTGTTGGTTGATAAAGGCCTGCAACAAGCTGTTGGAAATATTCTTCGTGACTCGCCCGCCAGGTTTCTGATCCGTCTAGCAGAACTGACCGACTTTACGTTTGTATTTAAAATCCGAGCGAATTTTGTTGTTGATTCTGGCTGAGTGACGAAGATTTCCAGATTGACTGTTTCAGGTTGACGAATGAATGTATTTCTCGCCTGCCTGCCTTCCCGATTCTCGCTCGATTTGACATCCTCGTCCGTTCCGACGGTCTGTAGTTGAGACAATGCTCCCTCCCTAGATAAGTGAGTGAATGAAGTAACCTCTTTCAAATCCCTCCCGTGGATGGTGATTGGCGCTGGATGTTTCTGTTGTTGTTGTTGTTGGTTATTTTCACAACCTCCGTCTTGTCTATGTTCACTTGGAGTCCGGTCTTCGCTGGCTGCTTCTTCGACCAGTTTGTCGGTTTTCGCTTGTAAGTCTTCGATTTTGTGTGACATCAAACATAAATCATCGCCGCGCGAAATCCAGGTCTTCCAGGTTCTTCGCTTCGGTCCAGGATATCCCTGTCCCGTTTCTTGTTTCCCACTCACTGTTTGACGCATAATCCAATCAGTCCACCACAATTAGAAATGTCATTGGTGTCTGATTCCTCTGTTTACTCCAAACGCCTGGCTGAGTTTTCCGTTGTGGATCACTTGACATGTTCCGTTGTCGTACAGCTGTTGAATGAGGTTGATGAATATTTGGGGTACGCCGTAGTACTCGAGTAGTTTCTAAATTACTTCGCGGTCATCGCTGTCGAAGGCCTTCTCGAAGTCTATAAACTTGAGGTGGAGGTTTGATTGCCATTCCATACTTTTTTCTGTGATGATGATGACGTGTAGAATCGCAATTTAATCAGTACATGATTTGCCTTTCCTGAATCCAGCTTGTTCTGGTCGTAGTTTTGTATCCAGGGCGTCCTTTATCCTCTCCCGTATGAAGTCTATGAAGACCCCTAATAAAGTACAGTGTAATTCACGCCTTTCTATAAGAACATTATTGAAACAGGACATCTTGTGGTTTAGAATTTCAAAATATTTCTATATCATGAATTATGAGTCCGTTTGAAGAAAGGATATTCCTTTCTCGATATATTCCGAGTTTCGATTTAGAATCTGCGATCACATTCCACGTGCAAATATACCCTCTGATTACCTGGCCATCATCATCATGATGACGACAAGTGAAACTGAAAATAATTTCTTGGTAAAAATAATCGTCATCCAGTCAGATCTTTAGGTCCTTTTTCATATCACCAAGTAGAAATAATAAACACTAAATATCTAGTAATAGTAATGTTTATAAATTTATAAATAATAGTAATAACCATAGGGATTCAACTTACCATTGTCTAATAATAAATCTCGTATTCTTCGACACACAATATACATTGAACTAATATTTCTCTCTGTTGTTCTTAGTGCAACAGTCTGTAAAATAATATTAGGAATGATGTGATTCAAGAGTCAAAAGATTTGAAGAACTCCAATAATGAGTGAATTGAAATCAATGTTGAAAGTTAACAAATGACAAATGATTGGTTTGTAGACTCACGAATCCAACATTTATCTCTACACTCACTGCATAACTAAGACATGTACTTACTATTTGAGTTCATGAAAAGTCAGAAGTGGAATGAGAACGCTCTGAAGCTAAACGTCTTCAAACGAAGTAGTAGTATTAGTAGTAGTGGATATCGAAATGTGCACGATAAAATTTTCAAATTACTGATTGCAGAGAAAAAAGATTCTTTTCTATAACCTCTTCTTCGCCTATAGTAGCCGAGACTTCATTCACAAAGGGGAGTCAAGTACAGCCAGTAATCTTACCCAGGTTCGCTCCACTCTCCATCGGTTCGTGAACAACACATCACGTTACACTTTTCGGGTGTAACCTACCGTCATGAATCAATCAGTTCCTCACACCCGTCATTTATTACTACCCTTCCACAGGGGATGCTGGTTCCTAGGTGGTGGAACAAAGTTACACTGGGCTGAACACTTCAAAAGACTATTAAATCGACGTGCCCATCAATACCAACAACGGAAGCAGAACTACCAGTGAGCATTGATCCCCCGACGAAATCAGAAGTCCTGAATGCAATCAAGATTCTAAAAGCTGAGAAAGCAGCAGGACCAGATGGAATACCAGCAGAAGCTTCGAAAATGGACCCAGGGACAACAGCGGACTTGATGACCCCACTGCTGCAGAAGATGTGGAAAGAATGCAAAGTACCTGAGGATTGGAAGAAAGGATACTTATTCAAACCACCAAAGAAAGGAGACTTAAGTCAAGGTAAAAACTGGAGTGGAATTCTGCTCCTGCCCACCCCAAGCAAAATACTAAGCCGCATCATCCTGGAGAGAATCAAACACACCAACCTGGATGAATAACTCCGACTGGAACAAGCTGGATTCAGCAGAAACAAGTCATGTATTGATCGAATCGTCACACTACGGATTATCATTGAACAGAGCTTGGAATGGCAGTCACCTCGCTATCTCAACTTCATCGACTTTGAAAAAGCCTTCGACAGCGTCGATCGAGAAGTGATTTGGCAACTACTTCGCTACTACGGGGTCCCATCGACAATTATACATCTCATCCAACCGTTATACGACAATGCTGCATTCCAAGTAATCCACAACGGGAAACTTACGGAAGCCTTCGAAGTGAGGACGGGAGTGAGGCAAGCTGGCTGTCTACTATCACCAATGATCTTCCTGATTGCAATAGATTGGATAATGCGACAGACAACGGGCAATGAGGAAACAGGCATAAAATGGACTCACACAAAAAGGGAACTTGGAGGATCTGCACTTCGCCGATGATGATATATGTCTGATTTCCCACAAACTGGAAGATATGCAAGTGAAAAGCAACAAGTTGACAGAGGAAGAAGCATCAAAGATAGGATTTCCTTCAAGTGAACATAGGTAAAACAGAGGTGATGAAGATTCCTGGCCAACACCAACAGCAACAACAACAGACAACAATCAGCCAGTATAAATGGGAGGAACCTTAAAGAAACAGCCTCGTTTACCTACCTACCTACCTACCTACCTACCTACCTACCTACCTACCTACCTACCTACCTACCTACCTACCTACCTACCTACCTACCTACCTACCTACCTACCTACCTACCTACCTACCTACCTACCTACCTACCTACCTACCTACCTACCTACCTACCTACCTACCTACCTACCTACCTACCTACCTACCTACCTACCTACCTACCTACCTACCTACCTACCTACCTACCTACCTACCTACCTACCTACCTACCTACCTACCTACCTACCTACCTACCTACCTACCTACCTACCTACCTACCTACCTACCTACCTACCTACCTACCTACCTACCTACCTACCTACCTACCTACCTACCTACCTACCTACCTACCTACCTACCTACCTACCTACCTACCTACCTACCTACCTACCTACCTACCTACCTACCTACCTACCTACCTACCTACCTACCTACCTACCTACCTACCTACCTACCTACCTACCTACCTACCTACCTACCTACCTACCTACCTACCTACCTACCTACCTACCTACCTACCTACCTACCTACCTACCTACCTACCTACCTACCTACCTACCTACCTACCTACCTACCTACCTACCTACCTACCTACCTACCTACCTACCTACCTACCTACCTACCTACCTACCTACCTACCTACCTACCTACCTACCTACCTACCTACCTACCTACCTACCTACCTACCTACCTACCTACCTACCTACCTACCTACCTACCTACCTACCTACCTACCTACCTACCTACCTACCTACCTACCTACCTACCTACCTACCTACCTACCTACCTACCTACCTACCTACCTACCTACCTACCTACCTACCTACCTACCTACCTACCTACCTACCTACCTACCTACCTACCTACCTACCTACCTACCTACCTACCTACCTACCTACCTACCTACCTACCTACCTACCTACCTACCTACCTACCTACCTACCTACCTACCTACCTACCTACCTACCTACCTACCTACCTACCTACCTACCTACCTACCTACCTACCTACCTACCTACCTACCTACCTACCTACCTACCTACCTACCTACCTACCTACCTACCTACCTACCTACCTACCTACCTACCTACCTACCTACCTACCTACCTACCTACCTACCTACCTACCTACCTACCTACCTACCTACCTACCTACCTACCTACCTACCTACCTACCTACCTACCTACCTACCTACCTACCTACCTACCTACCTACCTACCTACCTACCTACCTACCTACCTACCTACCTACCTACCTACCTACCTACCTACCTACCTACCTACCTACCTACCTACCTACCTACCTACCTACCTACCTACCTACCTACCTACCTACCTACCTACCTACCTACCTACCTACCTACCTACCTACCTACCTACCTACCTACCTACCTACCTACCTACCTACCTACCTACCTACCTACCTACCTACCTACCTACCTACCTACCTACCTACCTACCTACCTACCTACCTACCTACCTACCTACCTACCTACCTACCTACCTACCTACCTACCTACCTACCTACCTACCTACCTACCTACCTACCTACCTACCTACCTACCTACCTACCTACCTACCTACCTACCTACCTACCTACCTACCTACCTACCTACCTACCTACCTACCTACCTACCTACCTACCTACCTACCTACCTACCTACCTACCTACCTACCTACCTACCTACCTACCTACCTACCTACCTACCTACCTACCTACCTACCTACCTACCTACCTACCTACCTACCTACCTACCTACCTACCTACCTACCTACCTACCTACCTACCTACCTACCTACCTACCTACCTACCTACCTACCTACCTACCTACCTACCTACCTACCTACCTACCTACCTACCTACCTACCTACCTACCTACCTACCTACCTACCTACCTACCTACCTACCTACCTACCTACCTACCTACCTACCTACCTACCTACCTACCTACCTACCTACCTACCTACCTACCTACCTACCTACCTACCTACCTACCTACCTACCTACCTACCTACCTACCTACCTACCTACCTACCTACCTACCTACCTACCTACCTACCTACCTACCTACCTACCTACCTACCTACCTACCTACCTACCTACCTACCTACCTACCTACCTACCTACCTACCTACCTACCTACCTACCTACCTACCTACCTACCTACCTACCTACCTACCTACCTACCTACCTACCTACCTACCTACCTACCTACCTACCTACCTACCTACCTACCTACCTACCTACCTACCTACCTACCTACCTACCTACCTACCTACCTACCTACCTACCTACCTACCTACCTACCTACCTACCTACCTACCTACCTACCTACCTACCTACCTACCTACCTACCTACCTACCTACCTACCTACCTACCTACCTACCTACCTACCTACCTACCTACCTACCTACCTACCTACCTACCTACCTACCTACCTACCTACCTACCTACCTACCTACCTACCTACCTACCTACCTACCTACCTACCTACCTACCTACCTACCTACCTACCTACCTACCTACCTACCTACCTACCTACCTACCTACCTACCTACCTACCTACCTACCTACCTACCTACCTACCTACCTACCTACCTACCTACCTACCTACCTACCTACCTACCTACCTACCTACCTACCTACCTACCTACCTACCTACCTACCTACCTACCTACCTACCTACCTACCTACCTACCTACCTACCTACCTACCTACCTACCTACCTACCTACCTACCTACCTACCTACCTACCTACCTACCTACCTACCTACCTACCTACCTACCTACCTACCTACCTACCTACCTACCTACCTACCTACCTACCTACCTACCTACCTACCTACCTACCTACCTACCTACCTACCTACCTACCTACCTACCTACCTACCTACCTACCTACCTACCTACCTACCTACCTACCTACCTACCTACCTACCTACCTACCTACCTACCTACCTACCTACCTACCTACCTACCTACCTACCTACCTACCTACCTACCTACCTACCTACCTACCTACCTACCTACCTACCTACCTACCTACCTACCTACCTACCTACCTACCTACCTACCTACCTACCTACCTACCTACCTACCTACCTACCTACCTACCTACCTACCTACCTACCTACCTACCTACCTACCTACCTACCTACCTACCTACCTACCTACCTACCTACCTACCTACCTACCTACCTACCTACCTACCTACCTACCTACCTACCTACCTACCTACCTACCTACCTACCTACCTACCTACCTACCTACCTACCTACCTACCTACCTACCTACCTACCTACCTACCTACCTACCTACCTACCTACCTACCTACCTACCTACCTACCTACCTACCTACCTACCTACCTACCTACCTACCTACCTACCTACCTACCTACCTACCTACCTACCTACCTACCTACCTACCTACCTACCTACCTACCTACCTACCTACCTACCTACCTACCTACCTACCTACCTACCTACCTACCTACCTACCTACCTACCTACCTACCTACCTACCTACCTACCTACCTACCTACCTACCTACCTACCTACCTACCTACCTACCTACCTACCTACCTACCTACCTACCTACCTACCTACCTACCTACCTACCTACCTACCTACCTACCTACCTACCTACCTACCTACCTACCTACCTACCTACCTACCTACCTACCTACCTACCTACCTACCTACCTACCTACCTACCTACCTACCTACCTACCTACCTACCTACCTACCTACCTACCTACCTACCTACCTACCTACCTACCTACCTACCTACCTACCTACCTACCTACCTACCTACCTACCTACCTACCTACCTACCTACCTACCTACCTACCTACCTACCTACCTACCTACCTACCTACCTACCTACCTACCTACCTACCTACCTACCTACCTACCTACCTACCTACCTACCTACCTACCTACCTACCTACCTACCTACCTACCTACCTACCTACCTACCTACCTACCTACCTACCTACCTACCTACCTACCTACCTACCTACCTACCTACCTACCTACCTACCTACCTACCTACCTACCTACCTACCTACCTACCTACCTACCTACCTACCTACCTACCTACCTACCTACCTACCTACCTACCTACCTACCTACCTACCTACCTACCTACCTACCTACCTACCTACCTACCTACCTACCTACCTACCTACCTACCTACCTACCTACCTACCTACCTACCTACCTACCTACCTACCTACCTACCTACCTACCTACCTACCTACCTACCTACCTACCTACCTACCTACCTACCTACCTACCTACCTACCTACCTACCTACCTACCTACCTACCTACCTACCTACCTACCTACCTACCTACCTACCTACCTACCTACCTACCTACCTACCTACCTACCTACCTACCTACCTACCTACCTACCTACCTACCTACCTACCTACCTACCTACCTACCTACCTACCTACCTACCTACCTACCTACCTACCTACCTACCTACCTACCTACCTACCTACCTACCTACCTACCTACCTACCTACCTACCTACCTACCTACCTACCTACCTACCTACCTACCTACCTACCTACCTACCTACCTACCTACCTACCTACCTACCTACCTACCTACCTACCTACCTACCTACCTACCTACCTACCTACCTACCTACCTACCTACCTACCTACCTACCTACCTACCTACCTACCTACCTACCTACCTACCTACCTACCTACCTACCTACCTACCTACCTACCTACCTACCTACCTACCTACCTACCTACCTACCTACCTACCTACCTACCTACCTACCTACCTACCTACCTACCTACCTACCTACCTACCTACCTACCTACCTACCTACCTACCTACCTACCTACCTACCTACCTACCTACCTACCTACCTACCTACCTACCTACCTACCTACCTACCTACCTACCTACCTACCTACCTACCTACCTACCTACCTACCTACCTACCTACCTACCTACCTACCTACCTACCTACCTACCTACCTACCTACCTACCTACCTACCTACCTACCTACCTACCTACCTACCTACCTACCTACCTACCTACCTACCTACCTACCTACCTACCTACCTACCTACCTACCTACCTACCTACCTACCTACCTACCTACCTACCTACCTACCTACCTACCTACCTACCTACCTACCTACCTACCTACCTACCTACCTACCTACCTACCTACCTACCTACCTACCTACCTACCTACCTACCTACCTACCTACCTACCTACCTACCTACCTACCTACCTACCTACCTACCTACCTACCTACCTACCTACCTACCTACCTACCTACCTACCTACCTACCTACCTACCTACCTACCTACCTACCTACCTACCTACCTACCTACCTACCTACCTACCTACCTACCTACCTACCTACCTACCTACCTACCTACCTACCTACCTACCTACCTACCTACCTACCTACCTACCTACCTACCTACCTACCTACCTACCTACCTACCTACCTACCTACCTACCTACCTACCTACCTACCTACCTACCTACCTACCTACCTACCTACCTACCTACCTACCTACCTACCTACCTACCTACCTACCTACCTACCTACCTACCTACCTACCTACCTACCTACCTACCTACCTACCTACCTACCTACCTACCTACCTACCTACCTACCTACCTACCTACCTACCTACCTACCTACCTACCTACCTACCTACCTACCTACCTACCTACCTACCTACCTACCTACCTACCTACCTACCTACCTACCTACCTACCTACCTACCTACCTACCTACCTACCTACCTACCTACCTACCTACCTACCTACCTACCTACCTACCTACCTACCTACCTACCTACCTACCTACCTACCTACCTACCTACCTACCTACCTACCTACCTACCTACCTACCTGGGAAGCATCGTTTCAACTATAGGCGGAACTGACGAGGATATCAAAGCATGGATAGGAAAAGCAAGACAGGCTTTCATTACACTGTCGCAGTGATTATAAAACAAGTCAGGTGTCAACAGTATTGTTAGGTAATTTCTCCCATAGCAATGTAAGAAGAATGTTATCTTATAAGTGATGTCTGACAATAACCAGAATGTATCTGTCGCACTCAAACACGAGCTTATGAATGAACTGAAACTTCGACAATGTTTACTCTAATTTATTTATAAAGCCTAGTAACACGCCTTAAACTGTCAGTTCACTCACTCTCTCTCTCTAGGATAATAAAGAGATCAGTAATGTACCGTTACATTCATGTCGATTTTATGGCTACCTAGTTTGTTGACTTTAATACAGGATTAATCATTTTGCAAAGTGTAGACCGGTTTATTATGTTCTGAGTAGTGGTGGTAATAGTGAAAGATGTATGATCGCTGCTTGTTTGCTTTTAACTGTCCTACATATTCTCAGTCATGTGTTGGTTTCACTTTTTTGGTCTGAATTATTGATATACCTTTGTTTTGGTTTATTTTCCTGAGACAGGATTATCACGTCATTGTGTTTAGTTATGTAGTTTCTGTAAATGAGCTTCTATCTCAATATCTGTTGACTTCTCTTTAGTATCTTGGTGGCTTTTTTGTCGCAAATTGGCATCATTTTTCTCATTTTGTACATGAGAGACGCCAGTTTACAGGCATCATCAATATGATAAATTACATATACGATTAGCAATCATAATTAATAATAATGTTTTAATAAAATACACATTTTTTCCTACTTGTGTAGGACACACCAAATATACAGCATGATAAGCATTATATTAATTTCATAAATTTGGTTCATGGTTAAGTTACATGGTTGCTGGCGTTTTTGTCTTAGGTCTGTGGGAACAATATGATAACCAGTCATTCAATGGAGCACGTCATGAAATATAGGAATATTAACTTCGCATTAACAAAAAAACCCAAGTATGTTTTGGATGGATTAAAAATACTTGGGAAAAAATAAAGCTTGAGGTTATTCCACAATATAACAAGTCATTCAATGGAGCACATCATGAAGTATAGGAATAAATAAATAAATTTATTCTCATGATACAGTACATGAGGGACGCCAGTTTACAGGCATCATCAAATTGTTACAGAAATAGGATCATATTATTCAGTCACAATTTACAGTCGATAGCAAAATATGTTTAACATGTACACTGGAGATTATACATACACTTGATAAATGTTAATCCCAATAGTATAAAACATCCTTTTCACTTATGTACAATCATTTCTGCGCATAGTTGGAAAAATCCGCTAGATTGTCAGTGAGTGCAACACATCAGGAATTACAGAAGTATTGTCTTCGCATTAACAAAAAAACCAGGTCTTTGGTGGATGCGTTATAAGTGCCTGGGAAAAAAAAATAAAGCTTGAAGTCAATTTTCGTACAATACATTTTGTGTGCAGAGTCCTTGGATTATAGTTCATTGATGTGTTATTTTGAAATCAGTGATATGTTTATCTCATTTGATCTGCAATGTCATTGTTGGGAGTAAAATACATAAGCATCATATAAAAGGCTATTGATAAAAAGTACTCATATTTCTTCGACCTGAAAGTGACATTCGATTCTGTCGACCGGAAGGTACTACGGAAATGTTTTGCCGTGAATAGAGTGTCTAGAAGGTATATTACATTAACCAGGTCAAACATATTAAACTCACGCAGCCAGCTAAGTGCCTAAGGAAAGTTGTCATCTGAAGTGGTGACAACTAGTGGTGTCTGTCAGGGATGCCCACTCTCCCCATTTCTATTTAATTTCATCCTAGATGTATTAATGGACTTAATCGTAACTAAGTTCAGCGACTCAGAGATTGACTTGTTACTAGGGTATAATCTCGTCGACTTATAATATGCGAATGACGTAGTCCGGCTAGGTGAAGACGCTGACAAAGTGCAGAGTCTTCTGAACACCATGAAGAAACATCTTGGAATTTTGGGAATACGACTCGCTCCTGTCAAATGTAAGATGATGCTACAGGACAGGACAGGACTGGGCTGGACTGGACTGGACTGGACTGGACTGGGCTACATTGACTCCTAGCTTAAAGATAGAAAGGGAGTGAAGTGGTAGAAAGTGTTGACCACTTCACTTATTTGTGGAGTTTCATCAGCCATCGCCAGTGGGTTGATCGCTGACTAAATCTCAGGACGAATACAGAGGGCTCGTTTCGCATGTGCCAGTTTACGCCGTCTCTGGGTTAGTGGACGTGATATCCGGCTGGCTGTCGACCGAAGGTCGCGTGTACTGCTCACCAGTTCGCTCTGTTCTCGTTTATGGCCAGCTGTGACACCTGGCCATTGAAAGTGGAAGACAGTGAAAGCCTGGCTAGCTGTCCTTGATCATGGGTGTCTGGTTTCTATCTTTCGTGTGAAGTGGTATAATAGGGTGAGCAATACCGAGGTTAGGCATCGGTCGAGTGATAGGTAGATGGGAGGGGAAATCAGGCGACGAGTCTGTGAAGTTACATCGATTGAGATGGTGAGGACATGTGCTATGTATGCCTAGCCATCCATCGCCTTCCTCAACGGGAAATGTTAGCTGACATAGAATGGATCATGTTGGAAAAGTGCCAGTGGTGGTAATCAAAGGAAAACATGGCTTCATTAGTCAATGAAGAAATGCACCACAGTTAGTTTAGGCCAGCCAGCCAGCCAGTCAACCACGTAGGGAGGTGTAGACTTCCTAGTTGGCTGGTTGTGGTCATCGGGATGGTGGGACCCAATGAAGACTGGAGACAATTGGTGATATGGCTGAAAATCGTCGTTGTGAATAGCGCGGATGCATCCACTCCTTGTGACTTACTTATCATATCCAACGATAAAAGAATATTGTTTTTCGATATGACTATTCTTTTTGCCTGATGTGTGTGTGTGTGTTTATTATATCTGTTTTGAATCTTCCTTGACTGTCGTTTCTTAGTTTGTGTGGTACAATGCATGAGGTGTGGCGGCTCGAACTTCTGGGTATCGTGGCAAAGTTCTACGCTGAAACCAGTCAGTCAGTTAGCCACTCAGAGTTTGTTTCGTTCTCGTATGCAAGTCTTGGGTTGTGTAACTTGTCTACACCACAAAGCATTGTGCCTAGGATCTCCAGGTTTTAACTGAACACCTTATCATCTGACCACTAGGTCGAAGTAAATTAATCCATGATCATCAACTCCTGTTAAATATATTTCAAAGTTTTTTTTGAATTTATGTGTTTCATTTCTTTGATAGACTGACTCATTCCGTGGTTTAGCCCAAGAATGTGTGTCAATGTGCGTTCAGTCGTTGGTGAAAGCAAGCGATGCAATCAGCCTTCGTCGGACAGAACTTGATGGACAATTATTTCTCATTAAACATCTTCTTATACTACGTGAACAAATGGCCCCATTCAGTATTGAGTTCTTAGTCAAAGAGACTAGTTTGGATTTTTCACCATACAAAAGTCGGTTGTGCATTTATGCTGTCATTATTTTGTGAATATTATATTTATATGTCATGTTTATTGTATTCAGGCGAATTGATTGGTCAGTCTGAACAACAACTACTAATACATTACTCCTAATGATATTTTAGCGTATAGGAAGGATCCTTGTTCGGATAATTGTATTCTGCTTCGTCAGTACGTGGCCCTATTAAGCCACATTCTCATTGGTAATAGTATTGTGGTGAGTGCTATTTATAGACAGATATAAGTAGTATATCAGTGACGAGATCAGGTAATGCAGAAATATGCTTCCGAAACTGGAAAAAGCAATGGAAGAAGAGAACTGTGAAAAGAACGTTACAAACACTATGTAGAACTCAACAAGCTATCGAATGGGCTGATATTTGACCAATTTCCAAAAGATGTGGAAATAAAGCATTTATGTGCCTACAATTCGTTTGTCCTAGTAAACATTCCTTCGAGCCTGATCAGTCTTTTCTTCCTTATAATTGGTGTGCCTGCCTCTGCCAGAGACGAAGGTGCAATGGCCCCGGATGTCCGAAGAAGAATAGGTTCGGACATTCCTCAGGGACTTCGAGACCTTCCCGGACCTGGTTGGAGTGCAACAATAGTGGGCGAAGCTGGTCGTCTTGGGGACTCTGCTGAGAGGCTGTGGGAAGGCCGCCTACGATGGCCCCCCAGATATTGCTAATGAGGCGGCGTGTGACAAAGTCGTCGAGAGGCTCGTCTGCAAGTTCGACAGCCCCACAGATAGACAAGGGGTACTGCAGAAGTTCCGGACTCTGAGGCCTGTTCGGGACGGGGATCCGTTGGTTCTTGCAGTGACGCTAACAAATCTTCTGCGATGCGCATTACCCACATTAGACGAAGATTCTCGAGGGCAGTTGCTAGCTTTCCAGTTCATCAAATGCGTCCATACGGCTATCGCTTATCAGCTGTAGCTAGTTAACGCAGCTCAGCGGATGGACGTTGAAGAAGTGGCAAAAGTCACAAAGCAACTGATGACTTCGAATGTTGCTCCAGTGATGATGGAGTGCCAGGAAGATTGAAGAGTTGAAACAGCAGGTGGCGGCTACCCAAATACGAGAAAGAAGCAACAACAGATGATTTGATTGCTGAGGAACCGGTCACTGGAAGACAAATTGCCTGAAACGAAAGCAAAAAACTTCAAACGATACAGTCTTCCTTGTTTTCCTCGTTTGCGTTTGGGGATTGTGGGATTAGTTGAAAGAGGTGCTGAGTACGGACAATTACAGGTTAATGGGAGAGAACTAGTCTGTTTGACTGACACACAGGCAGCAGTTTCTTTCGTAGGTAGAGAACAGTGTGAGGAAGCAAGGGCGTGCACATTAGCGGTTGAGACGGTAGGGGAAAATTCTTTACAGATTCTTGGTGTTTCCGACTGCGTTGTAGAGACCGGAGCAAAGGAAATGCGATATCCGTTCATTGTAACGTCAAATATACGGCGAACTTCCTCAGAGAAGTAGGCGCTGTAGTCGATGTTAAGAATCGGAGGGTGATCAGAAACCATGGGCAGTTTGTGATGCATGAGAACAGTGAAGTTGCTGAGGAAGAAGCCACAATGCTTGTTCCGAAAGAAGCACCAAATGTAATCATTTCGTTGAGTGAATATGCGTGCTTATTCCCTGGAGATGGAAAACCCTACGGATGTTGTGATGAGGTAAAGCATGACATCCCACTGAAGGACCCGGGGAAGGCAGCTTTCTCAGCACAACGAGTTCCTGTGCACCTAGAAGAAGAAGAAGTTAACTGACAAGTCAAAAAAATGCTAAGTGACGGAATAATAGAAGAAGCCGATAGCCCGTATAGTTCTCCGATCCTTTTGGTAAAGAAGGCTAACGGAAAGTATAGATTTTGTGTCGATTTCAGATAGCTGTATAGCCTCATTGAAGTAAAGCAGTGTGCATTATCAATCGTAACAGAAACCCTTGATCGCCTTCAGAAGGCTAAGTTATTCACCGTTTTCTAACTAAGATGGGGTTACTGGCAGATCCCAATAACAGAAAGTGACCGAAGCGAAACAGTGTTCACGGTTGGACGGAAACAATACCAGTTTAGACGAATACCGTTTGGATTGGTAGGCGCCCCATTTATGTTCAGAAGATTAATGACCTTATTACTGAAGGGTCTGAAGGACGTAGGAGTATATGGAGATGACTTGGTTGTGTGTAGTGAGAGAGGAGGCCATCATCTAGACCAAATCGAAGCCATCTTGAAGAGAATTGATGAATTCTGGCTGCATATTAATAAGAGCAAGTCACAAATAGCCAAAAAGACTGTTGTCCTCCTGGGTTATAGAGTGAGAAATGGGGAAATACGACCATTGCCTGAGAAAATCCTGACCGTCAAAACCAGTGAAGTACCATATTCGAAACGAAGGCTGAGACAGTTTTTGAGAAGAGTGGCATTCTACAGCCGGTTTGTCAAAAATTTCAGCGAGATGGCGAGGCCACTATATAGGTTGTTGAGTAACGCGAAATTCACGTGGACGACTGGGGCGCGGCAAACGTTTAATCGAATTGAAGAGCTGTCAGATGGTCAACAGATGACATTGAAATTGCCAGTACCTGGGAAGCAGTTGACAGTTTCGACAGATACGAGTGATTATGGTTTAGGTGTTGTTTTAAGACAAACGGACGGGGTAGCCGTGTGTTAACACCTGCAGAGCAAAAGCATTCTACGTTGGAAAAGGAAACGAGTGTCTAGCTGTTGTGTGGGCACTAGAAAAATAGAGAATGTACGTGATCGGCCACCGATTCCACATTGAGACTGACCAAAAACCTCTACAGTGGCCGAATACAGCGACGGACCCTCGAGGGAAGTTGTCACGATGAATGCCACGCCTACAAGAGTATGATTTTAGGATTAGACATATTCCAGGAAAAAATGTAATAGTTGACTTCTTGTTGAGTTCAGAAAATGAGGCCGAACTACTAGAGGTCGCATATGCAGTAAACGTTTTGGACCAAGATCTCTTACAACTTGTTCACCTCCCCAAGTCGGATCCTACTTCTAAGACAGTAATCTAGATGATGCCTATTTCATGGTGACTATGATAAAGATATTTGTGTTTCACATCGCTGAGATTTAGGCAGTGGATATACTTTCAACAACTGGAGCTAATTCTCGCGATATTTGAACAACCAGGTCATGATTTCTTTTGCAATTACTAACTAACCAGCTAACTAATTCTAAAAAATACCACTAGTACACACGAACTATATTTACTAAAAATATTTTTTTACACTATCCAATTCAGTTTGTATATAAATTCTTATTTTGTTCAATTATTTAACTTATTTACAGATGTTGCACGTCATATTTGGGAACATAGAGGAAGTGGTTTGTTTTCACTAAGTCGAGAGAATGCCTTATTGAGATTTTTGTTGGAAACTCCAAATGCAATTGATATTGAAGTGGATTCTAGGCGTCAGTTGGATAGTCAATTGAAATATACATGTGAATTACTTATTGAACAACAGGTAGCACAATTAACAGGTGAAATGTCAAATTTCCTTAAAAGGGTAAGTATAAATAATATTGGTAATTAATGCATGGGGTGTATATTTCCTAGGACACTGACACTAGTGTCATGTGTCTAGTCTTTTGTCTACTGAAAACTGAATTCTATCAGCCAATTTCGCAATGTGACCACGATGCTAGTTGGCTCGTTGATGAGTTCCAACTAGCACGAAATCTAGATGAAGCCAGGCTTCCTGCCGACTGCCTCCAACCACATAATATCGACAAGTCGTGATTTATGCTTGTACTGACATAATTACGTTATTGGATAGTTTTGATTCGTTAATCGATGGCTGAGTTTTCTGGGGGATTTCTATGTCATATTACAAATGTAGTCTGTTTTGTTTATGAATTGAATTGAAAGTCAATCTGAACGAAGAATATTCTTTTGAATAATTTCTCTTCAGGTTCTTACAATTATAAAATATATTTATTTTATTTTTATTATTTATTTTTGATAACAGCTTGATTCTACACTGTATTTTTGGAGCAAGTATGGAATTTTCAGGATGAATATCGGTAGCCCAAATTTTGAAGGCCGACCATAGATATGAAGTGTGCGTCGGGAGGGAATCGAACCTCGGACCATGTGCATGGTCGGCGAGATTCCTAACCACTGTGCCACCGACGCACAGTAAAGGCCAGCTATGCGGCGGCGGATACATTTTCTTATGCACTTAATTTCCGCCCTGCTGAACCAAGCTGATAAGTGTTCTCGAACCCGTAGACGAACCTGCCTACTCGTGCGCCCTATATAATTTGAACCACAGTTGAAATGTTGAAATGTTTTGTTTATGGCTTAAATTCTTGAATGTTTGGTAAATATAATAATATGACATGTATTTTGTCTAATAAAAGTTGTCGTTGTCATTCCGATCGTCATTATTACCGCAGTCTGACATTTGTGTCTATCTCAGTGTGGGAGATAATTCCAAATGGTCAGTTAACACTACAGTATCGTGTTCTCGAGGCGCATACTATTCAGGTTTAATGAATTCACAACGCAGTAACACCTCGTCATGACAGATCTCAAATTAGAATCCCACCCAATCTTGTAATATATGAACAATAAGGTAGTATATTGTTTGAAATCGCATACAAAGTGTCCGGGATTGTGATTAGTAGTAGTGGGTGGGTGGGTGGATATTTATGGACAGATTGTTTTAAGGTGTATTCAAGTATAGTTTTTTTAAAAGTTGTTGTTAATGATGGTGTGTCTATCATTGATATGTCGAACGTACATCACACGTGCATCACACGGAAATCACACATCTTTCAGAGATTATTATGCCCCTTTAGCCTCTTTTAAAATTGCTAGAGAGACAAAATAAAGTCTTGTGAATACTAAACGCTTACAGTATGCAAAGAGACGGGGGTGGTTCATCTGCTTGCTACTATTATTATTATTATATTGTCAAGTCATTCATTCTCTTATACTCAGAGAAAATCTTTTAGTCTAAGTTGTCTAAGCAAAAGTATGATAGTCAACTCCAATTTTTATTAATGCTATCTAAAAGGTTTTTATCGGAACTACCAACAGGAGGTCAATCGTGAGCCTGAATAGATCAGTAGCAAAGTCTTTGACTGCAACCGCGGCTGACGCGAGTTCGAATCTCAGAAGGGACACGACATTCTCAAAGATTGCAGATACGCCTTGCTGACTGGTGTGAGCGCCAACTAGCACCGAATCGAGGTGAAGCCAGGCTTCCTGCCGACTGCCTCCGACCATCTAATATCATCAAGTTCCATTTTTGTTCCCACAATTGAATTTAAAATACTACTTCTTCTGTCTATGATAAGTAAAGTCGAACGAAATGTCCAACTTCTTTTTCTATTCTAATGAAAAATAACAATCTATTCTGTTTTCTTTCTTTTATAGATTCGTCTTTTATTTCAAGATATTTGGATTCATTGACTTGCTCGAATCGACTTTGTATTTGACAACGATTCCTTGTGACTGTTGCTTCATCTTTGTGTCACTTAATTTATTTATCTGTGATATCATGGTGACTGTTTTCCAACAAGAATGAGTGAGAAACCATAGTAACTGATTGAAAATAGAAAAAACAACATTTTTATCATAAACCAAACAATTTCTTTTTGATTAGACGTTGGAAACAAAAGTGTACATAAACACAATGTGGGAAGTAAACGTTTTAACACTTTCAAATCGACATGTTAGATAGAAGATGATGACTAAGCGTTAAAAATAATCAATACTTGCTTATAATATAAATAAACAGTGTGTATACAGCAATGTGGAGTAGATAAACAGGCTAATGAAAAAGTACATTGATTTAATTTCTCCTTATGATCTCATAGCGCACATTCACACACACACACACACACACAAACATAGAAACAGGCATAGCTGCCCACACAGCGAAGTAAGAACAATAAAATAATAAGTCCCTTTAATAAATTTCAATAAGGCATTGATTATTATTATTATTGCTCTTTTGGGTTCCTAATGGAACATAGGGCTTCAACTGCACGTCTCCACTTGCCACTTCTGTCTTCCTTCTGCTGTACATTTCACCTGCGTCCATGTTAGTCCATACTGTTTCAACTCCTCTTCACACGATTTCCGCTATGTCAACCTTGCTCTGACGTCCCACTCACCGCTTGCTTCCCTTTCGGCCTGGTTCCACTCGAGCAATGGCCTGACGCGCGCGCGATGTCACCAACCGGCCTCCTCAGCGAGCGAGTGTTCAATTCATCTCCACTTTCTCCTGCATATTTGTTGATTGGCGATTGTTTCATTCTTGTTTTGCTTGTTCCCATAGTTTCGTTTTTGTGATTCTGTCCGGCCCGGCCATCTGATCTTCAGTATAGAGCCAGCGAAGACAGTTGTTGGTTGATAAAGGCCTGCAACAAGCTGTTGGAAATATTCTTCGTGACCCGCCCGCCAGGTTTCTGATCCGTCTAGCAGAACTGACCGACTTTACGTTTGTATTAAAAATCCGAGCGAATTTTGTTGTTGATTCTGGCTGAGTGACGAAGATTTCCAGATTGACTGTTTCAGGTTGACGAATGAATGTGTTTCTCGCCTGCCTGCCTTCCCGATTCTCGCTCGATTTGACATCCTCGTCCGTTCCGACGGTCTGTAGTTGAGACAATGCTCCCTCCTAGATAAGTGAGTGAATGAAGTAACCTCTTTCAAATCCCTCCCGTGGATGGTGATTGGCGCTGGATGTTTCTGCTGTTGTTGTTGTTGTTGATTGGTTGGTTGGTTATTTTCACAACCTCCGTCTTGTCTATGTTCACTTGGAGTCCGGTCTTCGCTGGCTGCTTCTTCGACCAGTTTGTCGGTTTTCGCTTGTAAGTCTTCGATTTTGTGTGACATCAAACATAAATCATCGCCGCGCGAAATCCAGGTCTTCCAGGTTCTTCGCTTCGGTCCAGGATATCCCTGTCCCGTTTCTCGTTTCCCACTCACTGTTTGACGCATAATCCAATCAGTCCACCACAATTAGGAATATCATCGTCGGTGATAATAAGCAAGCACCCTTGTCTGACTCCTGTGTTTACTCCAAACCCCGTTTTGGACCACTTCACATGTTCCGTTGCCGTACAGCTGTTGAATGAGGTTGATGAATATTTGGGGTACGCCGTAGTACTCGAGTAGTTTGCAAATTACTTCGCGATCATCGCTGTCGAAGGCCTTTTCGAAGTCTATAAAGTTGAGGTGGAGGTTTGATTGCCATTCCACGCTTTTTTCTGTGATGATGATGTGTAGAATCGCAATTTAGTCAGTACATGATTTGCCTTTCCTGAATCCAGCTTGTTCTGGTCGTAGTTTTGCATCCAGGGCGTCCTTTATCCTCTCCCGTATGAAGTCTATGAAGACCCCTAATAAAGTACAGTGTAATTCACGCCTTTCTATAAGAACATTATTGAAACAGGACATCTTGTGGTTTAGAATTTCAAAATATTTCTATATCATCAATTATGAGTCCGTTTGAAGAAAGGATATTCCTTTCTCGATATATTCCGAGTTTCGATTTAGAATCTGCGATCACATTCCACGTGCAAATATACCCTCTGATTACCTGGCCATCATCATCATGATGACGACAAGTGAAACTGAAAATAATTTCTTGGTAAAAATAATCGTCATCCAGTCAGATCTTTAGGTCCTTTTTCATATCACCAAGTAGAAATAATAAACACTAAATATCTAGTAATAGTAATGTTTATAAATTTATAAATAATAGTAATAACCATAGGGATTCAACTTACCATTGTCTAATAATAAATCTCGTATTCTTCGACACACAATATACATTGAACTAATATTTCTCTCTGTTGTTCTTAGTGCAACAGTCTGTAAAATAATATTAGGAATGATGTGATTCAAGAGTCAAAAGATTTGAAGAACTCCAATAATGAGTAAATTGAAATCAATGTTGAAAGTTAACAAATGACAAATGATTGGTTTGTAGACTCACGAATCCAACATTTATCTCTACACTCACTGCATAACTAAGACATGTACTTACTATTTGAGTTCATGAAAAGTCAGAAGTGGAATGAGAACGCTCTGAAGCTAAACGTCTTCAAACGAAGTAGTAGTAGTAGTACTAGCAGTAGTAGTATTAGTAATAGTAGTAGTAGTAGTAGTAGTAGTAGTAGTAGTACTAGCAGTAGTAGTATTAGTAATAGTAGTAGTAGTAGTAGTAGTAGTAGTAGTAGTAGTAGTAGTAGTAGTAGTAGTAGTAGTAGTAGTATTAGTAGTAGTAGTAGTAGTAGTAGTAGTAGTAGTAGTAGTAGTAGTAGTAGTAGTAGTAGTAGTAGTATTAGTAGTAGTAGTAGTAGTAGTAGTAGTAGTAGTAGTAGTAGTAGTAGTAGTAGTAGTAGTAGTAGTAGTAGTAGTAGTAGTAGTAGTAGTAGTAGTAGTAGTAGTAGTAGTAGTAGTAGTAGTAGTAGTAGTAGTAGTAGTAGTAGTAGTAGTAGTAGTAGTAGTAGTAGTAGTAGTAGTAGTAGTAGTAGTAGTAGTAGTAGTAGTAGTAGTATTAGTAGTAGTAGTAGTAGTAGTAGTAGTAGTAGTAGTAGTAGTAGTAGTAGTAGTAGTAGTAGTAGTAGTAGTAGTAGTAGTAGTAGTAGTAGTAGTAGTAGTAGTAGTAGTAGTAGTAGTAGTAGTAGTAGTAGTAGTAGTAGTAGTAGTAGTAGTAGTAGTAGTAGTAGTAGTATTAGTAGTAGTAGTAGTAGTAGTAGTAGTAGTAGTAGTAGTAGTAGTAGTAGTAGTAGTAGTAGTAGTAGTAGTAGTAGTAGTAGTAGTAGTAGTAGTAGTAGTAGTAGTAGTAGTAGTAGTAGTAGTAGTAGTAGTAGTAGTAGTAGTAGTAGTAGTAGTAGTAGTAGTAGTAGTAGTAGTAGTAGTAGTAGTAGTAGTAGTAGTAGTAGTAGTAGTAGTAGTAGTAGTAGTAGTAGTAGTAGTAGTAGTAGTAGTAGTAGTAGTAGTAGTAGTAGTAGTAGTAGTAGTAGTAGTAGTAGTAGTAGTAGTATTAGTAGTAGTAGTAGTAGTAGTAGTAGTAGTAGTAGTAGTAGTAGTAGTAGTAGTAGTAGTAGTAGTAGTAGTAGTAGTAGTAGTAGTAGTAGTAGTAGTAGTAGTAGTAGTAGTAGTAGTAGTAGTAGTAGTAGTAGTAGTAGTAGTAGTAGTAGTAGTAGTGTAGTAGTAGTAGTAGTAGTAGTAGTAGAAGTAGTAGTAGTAGTAGTAGTAGTAGTACTAGTAGTAGTAGTAGTAGTAGTGGATATCGAAAGGTGCACGATAAAATTTTCAAATTACTGATTGCAGAGAAAAAAGATTCTTTTCTATAACCTCTTCTTCGTCTATAATAGCCGAGACTTCATTCACAAAGGGGAGTCAAGTACAGCCAGTAATCTTACCCAGGTTCGCTCCACTCTCCATCGGTTCGTGAACAACACATCACGTTACACTTTCCGGGTGTAACCTACCGTCATGAATCAATCAGTTCCTCACACCCGTCATTTATTACTACCCTTCCACAGGGGATGCTTTTATTTCCTAGTACTATATTTATGCCTATTATCACTTTCACATGTTCCAACTCTAATCTACTCACCTCAGTCATTTGATATTAGTTAGAAAAACCAAACACACTGATGTTGTCAACGACGGGTATTCCTTAACTAATTGGGATATATAACCAACCCCTGAGACGTGATGGATAGGTTATAAAAAAAGGAATATTCTTTTCCCACTAGTCAGACATTGGAAGGAGGATTTCATTTGAAGAAGGAATATTTGTTTATATGTGATTTCGGTGAATCATTTTTGTATGAAATTCTTACTGCATTTCAGAAGCGCTTCTCAAGTATTCAGGGTTCACTTGACAAATGAATAGACTCGAGTAGAAATATTTTACCCACTCATTGATTCCAACGGAAGTTTCCTTCAACAGTATCCAGTTTATAAATGAATGTCTCAATAGTTTTAACTATCTATTAAAATTAGTCACATGATGATGAACTCGAACATGAATTAAAATTAGTTGAAAATTAGTTTGTATTTATTTTCAAAGAAAAACACTACCAAATAATGTTTTAATCTTAGCTTGGTGAAGCTTCGACTGATTTCAAATGAGATCACGTCAGGAGCCAACACACAAGGCGAATACGTTAAGATTTAACCAGTGGAACAGAGCTGAATGACTACTCACGAAGGTAGTGAGTTATTTCTGTGATGTGGTCACTTGTGAGTACTTCTGAAGAGGAGTCTCGAGCTACAGTGATGGAAAATAGCTATCTAGTACTTCTTGTATTTCAGTGGTTCAGTGGTTCTCTGACTAATGTCACATCTTCACTCACGCCTAATAATTATTCTTTCTAGTGGAGTGAATTCATTCACTTCCATCGAATTACAGATTAGTGAATAAATTAATAAATCCTTCTGGGTATTTATATTCATTGAGTATGTTTTTCTTCGTAGAGTTTCAATCACAAGTAACTTCGACAAAACTCCTTCCAACACACGTATTCGAAAAGATTTTCATTAACCTTAAAAATACGGTTTAACATAAATCAAAAGATTATCCAGTGCACCGATGAGCAACAAAAACAGGAGTTGAATGCTTCGGCTGACTTGCTTCCCGAAGGCTAGCTTTCACCAGCCTGCGTCATTTCACTTCCCCGATTCCAGCGAAAAATAAGAATATTGTTTATAATTTTGGAAATTTTAATATATTTATTCGTTGAAGTTTCTCTACCGATTTGTTTGTTTCACGGGGTAGATTTGATAGCACACGCCCCAACTCTCCCTCTATAACCGGGTTTGGGACCGGCAAGAAAACTAACGCGCTAGTAACCAAGCGAGCCAGTTATCTAGGCTCAACAAGTAAAGTAGCCAAACTGTGGAATCGTCGAAAAACAAGATCGGTTACCGTCTAGCGACCAGTCAACATACTGAACAATGTAAACATGATTTCGTTAGAAATCATTCTCATCTATTTATTTATTTATTTACTTATTTAACTACGAAGACACATAGTGCGAACAACTTAGTTGAGCCTACTTCTATTCACATGGTCATTTGTTCTCTCGTAGCATAAGGCGTGTTTCTAAGTTATTCAAAGACGAAGTATTATCAATGAGATCGAATTCACATTCACTTTTCACCATGAATTCGAATACTTTAACCAACACATCTCATGTTACAAGATTTCATCATCAACTGACGTCGGTTACAGAAGCATTGGAGAAGATGGCAGTACTGGACAGCTGTCTCGTCCTACTTTGACACTCTGTGGTGGTACGCACCAACCGCCAGGATTCGGATCCACGACATTCACTCTATCGAATTATTTATTGGCATTTGACTAAGAAATAAATAAATAAATAGAGAGACTCTCAGATAGACAGATAGATTGAAGGATTGGCCAACGTGGAACGCTCTCTACCAACTGACGATTTCATCTCGAATTATCAAAATAGGTGGAAAAACTGGTGTGATTGTAAAGACCATGATGGGCAAATACACAAGTCATCTGTCGTACACTCAGATTCCTGCTCAAATGACTTGAAAAGAAATTACACAGTCACCTACTCAATTCAACTGAATAAATAAAGAAAGAAACAAGTGAATACACAGTGTAAGACAGGATATACTCCCCCATAGCTACATTTTCATCTGTGACATCTAATCGCCGTCAAGATAATGATGGTTGGATGGTAGGTGATTCAGGGAATTCGGAAAATAGAAACAAAAACAATTTAAGTGAAGCCGACATTTTACTCAGTTATTCACATGAAACAAATGAGAGGTCAGGTTGGATGTGCAGCTAGAAACTACACCAAGGAAGCCAGTCAGTCCACCGATAATGATGATGAAAGCAAAAGTAAGCATAAGAACAGAGAATGTACGTACCGTGAATCGATCTCGTTGACGTGGCTGTTGAGACTTAACAAGATGTGGGTAGATAGCAATAAGCGTATATCCTAGGTCCACAGCTTGTTTCCAATAGCCTCCAACCACCCAAATTATACACCTGGTGAGTCAATAATCTACTCAAGTCATCCAGACTACAGTCACATATACATCATTAGGGTATGGCTAACAGTGTTGTGGACAACAGCATACATAATTCTCATACAGTGGAAACAACCTCCTGAACCATGACAGAAAGATTCAACTCATATGGAAGGAAAGCTACAATTGCACAGTGCTACAAACAACGATGCAAATCTACATCGACAGTTCCCTATGCACCCTCGACAATTAGGATCAGATGGCCAAGTGGAAATGATAAGCAACAAGGAACTTCGGTAGTGCAGCGTATCGTATCATCTATGAACGTATTGCTGATGAATATACAGAATGAAACAGAAATAGACTGGATAGACACTGAGACAACTAACCAGAGGCATAATGCACCAGATCCCTGACGAATTGAGAGTGGTGGACGGTTATATAGAAGGAAGGTTGTTAGCCAATTTGTAACCATCTGCAGGTGACTGGGAGGAGCGATGTTTAACACAAATCAGATCTTCACGGACCGTCAGATATCAGTCGAAAATGATGTCCAGTAACAAGAAGCGGAAATCCTAGTTCCACAGCTTGTTTCCAATAGCCTCCAACAGCCAAAAATGAGGCAGAACAAACAGTAACTGATTGAAAATTGAGAAAACAACATTTTTATCATAAACCAAACAATTTATTTTTGATTAGACGTTGGAAACAAAAGTGTACATGAACACAATGTGGGAAGTAAACGTTTTAACACTTTCAAATCGACATGTTAGATAGAAGATGATGACTAAGCGTTAAAAATAATCAATACTTGCTTATAATATGAATAAACAGTGTGTATACAGCAATGTGGAGTAGATAAACAGGCTAATGAAAAAGTACATTGATTTAATTTCTCCTTATGATCTCATAGCTCACATTCACACACACACACACACACAAACAAACATAGATTGAAAGAGGCATACACGCACACATCAATGCAACATGGATAAATACTACACACATACAAGAATGCATACAAGACGCTCACTCGAAAAAGTAGTTAAACACTGGAGAGTGGAAATAAACAGTTATTGGACATTACGTTGAATTGAAAAGAGATTTTTCATCTTTTTATTCCAATTATTTTTATTGTTAGTTGTAATGTTGGTCGTGGTGATCGCGGCGACGGCGATGATAGTAGTGTAAGTATAAAAGCAATACAATTAGGCGATAATTACGTCTACGTTTTAGCTTTTTCATCCTCTTTTCTGTCAAATTCTGAACTATAAAGTAAAATTCAAACCAATACAGAACAATACAGTTTCTTGTTTAATCCCATTATTATCTCCATTGACGAATTAATAAATACAGTGAGTGAAAGAAAACATTTGAATATATATCAATATTTCTCCTTGTGTCTGTGTGTGTGTGTGTTCGCGCGCGTTATCATATATATCTCCATTATATCCTTTCCCTATTCTCACGTATCACAACGTGTCACAACGACTGTATGTCGCATTATCATTCAGTTGCATTGAAAATAATTGTCTCTTAATCAGAATTCTTTACTCATGTTTAAATGACTAATAGCTGGTCCAGCGATCGATCCACAGTTGCCCACTCCTGAACCTCTCTCTCACCCGCTAATAAGCCGGAAGAACAAGGCAGGTTCCGTTCGAAGCTAGCAACCATCTCGCCCCGTTAAAACAATAAACCACTCCCACTGAACCACTTGGAAATCCAAGCTTATACTCCCATCTTCCACTCTTAACGCAAAGGAATAAAGTTAAATAGAAACTAAGTATCATCAAGTGTTTGAACTGTGAATTACAAGTTATGCGTACATTAATTATTCAGAAATGATAAACATCACAATGCCTAATATAATTTAGTCTAAATTGACGTTTCCATGAGAAACGATACTAGGATTGTCCGTCAAGGCAATAAATATGTCCCACAGCATGAAAGTCTCCAACTCAGTCTTTCTTCTAACAATAAGTGTTAACAGTGTATCATCCATCCTCTCTCTTATTTTATTTGTCTCTCTCTCTCTGCCCATTATGCATCATTATGCATCTCAGGTAAACTTATTGGATTATGTTTTATTCAAGTTGCGAAATTAAAGCGAGAGCACATTTTGGAAACTGCTTTTAGGCTATGAAATGAATTATTGTCATTATTATTATTATTATTATTATTATTATTATTATTATTATTAATAGAATGCACACCTTACCGTTTTTTTATTATTCATAATTGAAGAATTTTAACATTCTTCCTGGAATATTCTAACTGTTGTTTTGAATGTTACGATTTGTCAAAATGCTTCTTGTTTGTGAAGAAGGCTTGTCATCCATCTTTGTATAACTAAATGTGAATGAATATTTTTCAAAGAAATCAGACAGAAATTTCTCATGCTTAGCGTAGCTTCAAAACATGAACAACGAATGTCATATAAAATAAGAGTTCATTTGTGTCATCTGAATGAATGATTTAAGATACTGCATTAATGAATCAATATCTTGTAATTCACGAATATGCATACATTGCAAGGTAAATAAACACAAAATAGTCTTCACTTTTGCATTTCTAGGGATTCGGACTGATTTTAGTTAGTGTTCCCCTGACAACTGAAGACCGACACTCAGTTGTTTCTTCCTCCTTTTGTGACTCCAATCAGAGTCCATCCTAAGACCTTCAGACCATGAGAGAATTGCATTAGAATCCAGTTACCGACCTCCATCCCATTAGGTGTGAATCCCAACTACCGTAAATTCGAGATACGACTCAATTCAAACTAATGTCGTTGAAGAGTATTTATCCTCAAAATTACTTACGTGTATCTCAAAAGTCATCACCTATGTTAAGATTTCCCACTAAAATCCAGTCACCACAGTACAATGAAAAAACGTCTCGATATTCACTCATCAATCTCGTGACAGCCACATCAACTAGAAATCGAAATTTCACAAATCCAACAATTTATCCCGGGTCGGGTTTTCAGTGGTCTTATGAGGTGTCATTGGTTTCGGGGTTCACTGTGTCATATTCGCGGACAAACAGACACTGGTGACTATAGATAACTACAGGTGAATTCCCCAGTTATTGAGGAAATCAAGTATACTTCATATGCATATATATATATATATATATGGATGAGATGGACAGAGAGCATTGGATAGATTTTGTTTGTCCCTGCTGGCTTCCGTGCAACCATGAGCAAAACAGCTTACGATGTCAGCCCATTGGCTATCCAGCCATCCGGCTGTACTCCAATGATCCGTGAATTCTAACTTCTCTCCAACCACGAATTAGCTTCCATACCACTCACGAGTATCTATTCCACGAACCACAACTTCTAATTGGAACTCCACGAAGACCATCTCAAAGTCACAAATCACTAGTGGAATAATTTTCTAGTGACTACTGGCCACAGGATGTACTTCCTGGAGTTTCAGTGAGAAGTCGTGACCAGTGTCTGGTGCTCCCTGATTTTCAGTGGTTCTCTAAATCCTGTCAGCCCGTATAGTAATCTACCTTGACACAAATCAAATCCCTACACACCACACAGTTACTTCAGAAACATCTGTAATACTCGGTCTGTCAAAACCCCATAAAAGTCACTAAACTCTCACAGTCAAATGACTGAGCATCAATGCTCAATATATATGTATATCCGGTAATTTACTATGAAGCATAAATATACAAACTAACAAACTGAAAGTAAAAATAACTTGTTTTCAAAATACACTGCAACTAGAAGACATACGTTTCATTTGCTTGTATATTGAGGCTTCGATTGAAATCGTCATATCCTTTCCATATTCTATTGTTATCGGTTACAATACTGTCAGATTTCAATTGCCATTCTGCATTGGATTCATAGCTCATTAAACGCAGACCATCCTTCTCATGATGATGATGATGACGACAGGAATTCATTCCTCCACCGAATGGATTATTGTAATAGTATTAACAATTGGCTTCATCGATGTTGTTGCTGGTGTTGAATATGATGATAACGGTGGAGCAATCAACGTCATGTTCTCTTTATTCCCCTCTTCTTGATTGATTGTTGTACAACCCTCTGTATCATCGAAAGTCATTCTCCCTCTAAATTACGTTTTTCACATTCATAGAAACAAACAATTGCACATATATCATTATGTGTACATTGACAAAAACAAATGCAATGAAACACATCCCAGCTCCGTTTCCTAACAGTCACAACGTCTGTCTGAGCACTTCAAAATGTTTAAGAACATTATGCACAACGTCAGTCATAACACTCATATTAGATACTTGTGTCTCATTAGTTAGCACTCACTGCATCACATACAGTTGATTACTTCCTTTGAGTTTTGGGCACCAATGCTATCTGGTATGTCACTCGAACATTCAAATGCCAACAAGTAGTCTCGTCTGAATACCAACTCATTGATAATCTACAACACATCAGTAGCTGACCAGCATACCGAATACACCGAAACTCAATTATCCCGCCTCTCACTTGACTCCTGATTACAATAGCTGGTTAGTGCTTAGTGTTCAAATGACTACATAATTCAATTTTTTCATCAAAAAACAAGAGCGATAGATTATTGGATTGTGTCGTGTGATTTATGTCTAAATGATTCCATTGACGGCGATGGGGAAATCGGAAGCGATGGCTGTGGGATTATTACCCTGGAGATTATGATGATTATGATGATCCATTGGGCAGAAAATCCCACTGAGAATAAGATCAACGTTTCATGCGTAGAATCAACATTGAATTACTTTGGTTACGCTAAAACTAATGATGTTTGATTCGTACGTGTCATCGCCAATTTAGAAATGCTTTCTTAGTTATCTGGAGTACGCTGATTTATATCTTGCCATGGTTTGATTGATTTAATTTCTCCTTATTATCTCATGGCGCACATTCAAACACACAAACATACATAGAAACAGGCATACACGCACACACTGCGAAATAACAACAGCCATCTTAGTGATCTGCAGTACGCTGATTTATAACTTGCCATGGCTTAAATCAACGGGCCAACTTCAGTCATCACCTATGACATTTATACCTGTCTGTCATTCCAAGGTTATTTTACGTGCTCTCATCAAGGCATAGATCCACTGTGAAGACAATTCATAGTATCAATTAATGTTCGCCTCTGCACTTTTCACTAGCCAGTCACTCCAGTCATACTGAATTCATCGTCAGTGAAAACGAAGCCTTTCTACACACACAGTTTTACATGAAAGGAAATGTTTTATAGAGAAAAATGTTCACTGACTAGCCTCAGCGTTGTTCATTACAGAGGATGTTTTGAAAGTATAGGTGTCCGGAAAATTATAAATAAAAACGGGAGTTAGGTTTCACAGAGCAAGTTGTGAAGTCTTGTTAACTCACTGATATGATGATAGGCGATAAAGTCTTCTCGAGACACCATTCAGCCATTAGCACTGTATCACATTCTGTGATATCAAATCAGCTAATCAAACATGGAATCAATCATATTCTGCAGTTTCTGCATTCTCTCTCCCTACATACATCTCGTTAAATTTCCGTCCTCAAATGGTTGTTTCGTGGTTTTTTTGTGGATTGTTGATGAATATGGAGGCGCCGGGGTTCGGATTCGCGAATTTCCAGTTGATAGTCATGCTAGAAGACCATTGAGCCACCGTGGTACGTCAGTGGTTCAGAAGTAGGAGGCTGACCAATCTAGTAAGCGGCACGGGTTTCGTACACGGCTGATGCACTCCTTCAACTCACTCAGCTTGTAGAAACCCCTGTAAAGAGGGAGGGTTAGGAGTGAGGCGAGCAACCACCATCCCGTAGAAATAAAACCACTCCTAATGAAACTTCAATGCTCTAGCCTGAAGCAAGCCCTATGTTCCACCGGGTACGCAAAGCAACGAAGGATGACTACTACTTGTAATAATAAAAATGATGATGATGATAATAATAGTAAAATCTACTCAAAAATGAATACACTTCACTATTGTTGTGAGATCTAGTTGTCATCGTGCTTCTTTTCATTTCAACTGAATAATATCATGATGAGTCAGTAAAACGTAGTCATAATATTTTCTGGATTATTTAATGGACTTGTGAAACATGTAATTGGCAAATATGCCTACAAGATCTGACTGACTCACCTATTTGAAAATCTTTCTACCTCTTTGTATTGATTGTTCGACTTGAAAATATCATTCAGCCATAATTTATCTGAATGTAGTTGATAGCTCATTGAATTTAAAGATTTCGAAGCATAAATACTATTGTCGATTGCTTTTCCTGTAGTGTAAAGAACAAATAAATAAATAAATAAAGATTTCAATGTACAATATACAATCAGTATGAGTAAGTAAACAATTCTGACTAATCATGCCTATAAAATGATACGAGTTTCGAAATAATTCGGCCTTTGATGCATATACTAATTATTTGTTTCAAATCTCACCTAATTTACTGACCAGTCCTAAACCCGTAAATGAAGAAACAATCGTCATGAAAGACACCCGCCCCCAATCTCCTCAGGAGAAATCCGAAACACAGGAAAAATAAACTTATTGTTTCCCGAAATCAGGAAGACGCGACAATCCCACGACGGATGCAACAGTGTGTGAAAGAGTCCGGGAAGCCAGTTGACCAATAATTGTTCTTACCACGAAAGCAAAATTAGGCTGAGGTACAGACAACGTCCACACCGTATTTCAGGTTAGCTGACGACGTTAGCTGATCAGATGTACAAGAAATGAGATTCTCCGATAATACATAACTAACACCGTCCTCCTAGTCTCATGTATAGAATTCATTTCTCAGTTATTGCCTGGTATTTCGCAAACTACATTATTCTTCCTAATTCGATCTATTGGGTCTCTGAACCTATAAAATTTGTCTCTACTTTGAATGTCACCTTGTCTTTAGTCTTTTCGAGGATCCTACCTAGAATTTCCGACGCCTGTCCTTTATTTACATGGCAGCATTATCATTTATAGACAACTGTCATATTTTAATCAGTATGTAGACGGGGTCCGTCATACCGAAAATCGTTGGAGGTAGGTCACGACTTGATAGTTCAGATTTAATTAATGAAATCAAATAAACAAGAAAAACATTACTTCTGGATGACTTCTTATCAGAATTCATGAAAAAGTCTGTGAAGACCCATAATAAATGACCCGTAATTAGCTTGGATTCACGAGCTTCCAGTCATCATTCGAACTGACATTGATTAATAATGTCTGCCTGTCTGTGTTCGACATAGAACCAACGTGCAGCTGTTCAAGTCGCCACACTCCATGGAGCACACAAAGCAAGATATAGTTTCATTTGAAATCATAAGGTACAAGGAGTGGATGCATCTGCACCAGCCATTGAGAACGATTTCGAGCCATGTCACCAATTGTTTCTAACCATTGGTTTTCACCATCCCGCGGGCATCAACCAGGAAGTCTACGTAACTCATGTCCTAACCATCTCAGTCGATGTAATTTGACAGCCTCGTCGATTGATTTCCCCTTCCTCCTAACCTGGGACTCGACCAATGCCTAACCTTAATATTGTCCATCCTATTATACCATTTCACACGGGAGATGGAGCACAGGTCCCTATGATCAAAGACAGCTAATCTTTTCATGTCTTCTACTCTCAATGGCCAGGTCTCACAGCCAGTCAGGCATAAAGGAGGACGGAGAGGACTGATGAGCATTACACCCGTCTTTTGGTGGATTGCCAGCCGGATATCTCGTCTACTAAGCCAGAGACGGCGTAAACTGGCATATGCGAAACGAGCCCTCTGTATCCGTGCTGAGATTTCGTCAGAGATCAACCCGTTGGCACTGGCTGATGGTACTTCCCAAGTAAGTGAAGCGGTCAACGTGCTCTATCACTTCACTCCCTATTTCTAAACTAGGAGTCAGTGTAGTCCAGTCCTTTGGCCTCATCATCTTACATTTAGTGGGAGCGAATCGCATGCCAAACATTCGGAGTTTGGTACTCAAGGTGTTCATAAGACTCTGGATGGAAATGGGGATAGTGGGCATCCTTGACGGACACCACTAGCTGTCACCACTTCAGATGACAACCGGCCGTATGCCCTCACCTGACTGACTGCATGAGTTCGAGTAGAGTGAGTGCCATGATCAGTGCAATATATTTTCAGGATTTCATCATGAGCTGCCATTAGTTGGAGAACCATTGGAAAACCTGGGAGTACTGGACAGCTGTTTCGTCCTAGTTTGTGACTCTTCACAGTACGCACCCACCAGGACTCGAACCCGGGACCTTCTGGTTACAAGGCTAGCGAGCTCGTATACCATTACGCCTCTGGGACCCGACCCAATGGCCCATGAATTCTAACTTCTGCCAATTGACGAAATAGCGCGACCCCTAGCCAATGTGTTTCCTCCGAATTCTCTTTACACTCAGGCATCGCCTAAGAACCTCTCGGTCGACAGAATGGAATTCCGCCTTTAGGTCAAGAAATATAACCATTATTTGACACCAGTAAGAATGCCACCTGTGTTCCAGAATCTGTCGAAGGGTGTAGATATGATCAATACACCCTCCTACTAGTCTAAAGTTTGCCTGTTTCTCTCCCGAAAACCACTTAGTCTACGCAATATTATTTAGCCTAGGACTTTGGATACTAAATTAGTCAAGCACGTCGCCCTGTGATTACTAAAGAAAGACTTGTCTCCCTTGTTGTATATGGGTATAATCAGTGAATTACACCAACACGATGGGACTTCCTCTGATTCCCAGGTGCTGCCTAGAATCGCAGTTAATGCAGGCAGTAAACTGTCTCCACAGTACTTAAATACGTATGGAGTTATTCCATCAAGTCCTTCTGCTTTGCCTTGTTTCAGACTAGTGACAGCCTTAGTAACCTCAGTTAGGGACACTGGACCTGTGTCTATATCCCATTCAGGGAGGTGTTGGATGTTCGGTAAGTTGAGCGTGGCTGTAGGCCAATTGAATTGCTCCTCAAAGTGTTCTTTCCGGCGTTCCAGTTGTCTATCCTGGGTGCTGATTATGGTGCCATTTCCCTTAGAGATTGTTTCACTTATCATTTGCCTTTTACCACCTGTTTCCTTGATAAGCCTAAATAGTTGTCTGGTGTTACCAATCGCCGATGCCTTTTCCAGCTCTCTCGCTCTTATCGCTCACCACTGTTCACGGTCGTTTCGAAGACTTCTTGTTGGTTTTCGTTTGAGTAGCTTTCGCTCCTCATCATAATCGGAGCTCGCCGGAATCAGTCTTCTTGCGTCAATCAGTTCGGATGAGGCGGTAGAGATCCAATAGCTCTTACTAACTTCTGGTTTTATCTTATCAACAGCTTTTACAGCTGTGTCTACAGCTAACTGTATGTTGTGCGAGGCTACCTCAGGAGGAGTCCTGCTGTCGACCTCAGATAAGACGTTTCGCTATTTCCTGCTTAAATAGGGGCTCAGGGTCTCGATCTAGTTGGGGACGTAACTGTTTCGCTGCCAACAAATTTTTATGTCCGTCTAGTCGTAAGCATAAACGTGCGCGAATCAGAGGGTGACCAAAGTCTACACACGTGTTCCAGAAGGAGCGGCAGTCTTCTGCCGACCCTCGCCAACCATACCCTATCGCCATGTGGTCTGGTCTATCGGAGTCCAGCGTTGATTTGGTGATGGAGGTGGCCAGGTTACGCAGTGTCTCTCTTTGTGCCTAAAGTTAGTGCTGACTAGGAACAGATGATTATCTGAGCAAAACTGTAGAAGACGATCACCGTTGTCGGTTCGTCAGCAGGGAACGCTATATGTACCACCTACATACTTCTCAGTCTGGCAAAACTTCCCTACTTGGTCATTGAAGTCGCCTGCTGAAACAACTATATATGAACGTTTTGCTTTTAGCAGCAAATTAGACAGTTTCAGGTAGAAATCATCTTTTAGTTCGTCTGAACTGCAGTCTGTTGGGGCGTAAGCGGAGACTACGAAAAGGAAACGACGGGTAACGCCGTCCTTCTTTCTTCTAACGGTCCCGTTTAGACAGACCACATACATACGGCTATTTACCGGGATCCAGTCAAGAAGTGATTTTTCCGCCCTAACACTCAGTGCTATCCCTACACCTGCGAGTCCTCGCGAGCTAGCTATTGGGTCTCCTGACACCCTCTGTGTCAATTTTTCAGATTCATCTTGTTGACCGAATGAGGTTAAATGAATGACCACACTCGGGTCCTGTATGCGTGTCTCCGAAACACAACATACATCCATGGCTCTAGATTCCAGAATTCTTGCTAGTTATGCATTTTGTCCGATATGGCAGAGGGTCCTGACGTTAAAAGCTCCTATATGAAGTAGGCGACGTGGCTCTGAAAAGGCTATCTGGGGTGTTTCTATGGCTCTCACCTTTGTTTGTGGACACAGAGTGGAGTGAAGATGGCTCGCTAGCCTGCAGAATAGTGCTAACTGTAGTAGAGAAGCAGGATGAGGAAGGTGATGTGAGTAAGGAAGAGTGATGCTCAGGAAGGCTTCGTGTGCTTTTGGAAGTGTGTAGGCGGTTGTTACTTCCCGGCTGCCCACACTGTGGAAGTTGATTGATTCTTCGGGAACCTGAAACAGAAAGAGTGTTGCGTGACTGCAGAGCCCAGGGGACAACTGCTTGAGACTGGTCACAGAAGGCTTGTATGAATTGGTTTCTGGGATTTATTCCGTATTAGTAAACTCACCGCCGGTTACGGACCACCGTAGGGTCAGTCGGGATGTAGAATTGTTTGACTCGATTTTTTCTAGCCCTGTCTGTCCAGAGTGGAGAGACAACTTAACTGACTGGCATGCTAGTCATGTGAATGGAACATCTCACTGCTGTCACACCACTGTTCCCCAGCTGTACGACTTCGCCCACAGATCCCCAGCATAGTGTAAGAATCTTTCTGACACTGCTTTTAGCCTAATGGCTATCCTAACAACCTGAAGGAACATTGGTTCCAGCCAGTGTAATTTGTTGGACCATCGCGATGTGCAAGCCCGACCACCACGCCAAGGTAGCAGCTATCGGTCGGGATTAATAACGTCCATAGTAATCGCTCATTTTTACTATCTTTGCTTGGTCTTATTAATAATAACCGTGATAACTCTGATTTCGTGATTCTCACGAACTGTCACACAAATTTTCAATCCTGAGGCATTTGCCTCCTTTTCACCCACGAATCTGCAATCTCTTGTTAAGCTTCCGGGGCCTCATTTCAGGCCTAGTAAGGAATGGAAGCTTGGAGGTGCGGCTAGTCGTCCCACCCAGTAAAAAACAGCCCTAGTGTGACTGTAAACTACGAAACCTTCTGGTGACAACTCTCAATAACTTTCTATACGTCTCTGTTATGACGTCGTCGAGTAGACATACGAATGCTGATTTAAGATAGTGAACACTGGACAATTTCCTGATAAATTATACCCTGACTCGAACCTGTGAAATCCAGAAGGTCAACAAGGTAGGGGGCGCGAATTTCCAAACATGTGAGAGCTAAGAGCGGCTATGGTTACAGAAAAATGTGATACTTATTGATCCAATCAAAGGGTTGAATATCAGGCCTTCATTACGTGCTGGATTCTGATTGGTTGACGTCCATCATTTTACATGTGATTTGTTTTGTCTGACTACAGACTGACAAGATCGAATGTGGGCACATCAGACAGACAGATAAATTGTGAGTAGATTCGGTCTCTAAAAGCTGACTTCAGACAAAAAATATTTTGGTATAACACACATTATGGTTTCAGCATTATTGATCGATGACTTAAGATGAAGAGAAAATTATAAAAGTACAGTGTAATTCACGCCTTTCTATAAGAACATTATTGAAACAGGACATCTTGTGGTTTAGAATTTCAAAATATTTCTATATCATGAATTATGAGTCCGTTTGAAGAAAGGATATTCCTTTCTCGATATATTCCGAGTTTCGATTTAGAATCTGCGATCACATTCCACGTGCAAATATACCCTCTGATTACCTGGCCATCATCATCATGATGACGACAAGTGAAACTGAAAATAATTTCTTGGTAAAAATAATCGTCATCCAGTCAGATCTTTAGGTCCTTTTTCATATCACCAAGTAGAAATAATAAACACTAAATATCTAGTAATAGTAATGTTTATAAATTTATAAATAATAGTGATAACCATAGGGATTCAACTTACCATTGTCTAATAATAAATCTCGTATTCTTCGACACACAATATACATTGAACTAATATTTCTCTCTGTTGTTCTTAGTGCAACAGTCTGTAAAATAATATTAGGAATGATGTGATTCAAGAGTCAAAAGATTTGAAGAACTCCAATAATGAGTAAATTGAAATCAATGTTGAAAGTTAACAAATGACAAATGATTGGTTTGTAGACTCACGAATCCAACATTTATCTCTACACTCACTGCATAACTAAGACATGTACTTACTATTTGAGTTCATGAAAAGTCAGAAGTGGAATGAGAACGCTCTGAAGCTAAACGTCTTCAAACGAAGTAGTAGTAGTAGTATAGTAGTAGTAGTGGATATCGAAATGTGCACGATAAAATTTTCAAATTACTGATTGCAGAGAAAAAAGATTCTTTTCTATAACCTCTTCTTCGCCTATAATAGCCGAGACTTCATTCACAAAGGGGAGTCAAGTACAGCCAGTAATCTTACCCAGGTTCGCTCCACTCTCCATCGGTTCGTGAACAACACATCACGTTACACTTTTCGGGTGTAACCTACCGTCATGAATCAATCAGTTCCTCACACCCGTCATTTATTACTACCCTTCCACAGGGGATGCTTTTATTTCCTAGTACTATATTTATGCCTATTATCACTTTCACATGTTCTAACTCTAATCTACTCACCTCAGTCATTTGATATTAGTTAAAAAAAAACCAAACACACTGATGTTGTCAACGACGGGTATTCCTTAACTAATTGGGATATATAACCAACCCCTGAGACGTGATGGATAGGTTATAAAAAAAGGAATATTCTTTTCCCACTAGTCAGACATTGGAAGGAGGATTTCATTTGAAGAAGGAATATTTGTTTATATGTGATTTCGGTGAATCATTTTTGTATGAAATTCTTACTGCATTTCAGAAGCGCTTCTCAAGTATTCAGGGTTCACTTGACAAATGAATAGACTCGAGTAGAAATATTTTACCCACTCATTGATTCCAACGGAAGTTTCCTTCAACAGTATCCAGTTTATAAATGAATGTCTCAATAGTTTTAACTATCTATTAAAATTAGTCACATGATGATGAACTCGAACATGAATTAAAATTAGTTGAAAATTAGTTTGTATTTATTTTCAAAGAAAAACACTACCAAATAATGTTTTAATCTTAGCTTGGTGAAGCTTCGACTGATTTCAAATGAGATCACGTCATGAGCCAACACACAAGGCGAATACGTTAAGATTTAACCAGTGGAACAGAGCTGGATGACTACTCACGAAGGTAGTGAGTTATTTCTGTGATGTGGTCACTTGTGAGTACTTCTGAAGAGGAGTCTCGAGCTACAGTGATGGAAAATAGCTATCTAGTACTTCTTGTATTTCAGTGGTTCAGTGGTTCTCTGACTAATGTCACATCTTCACTCACGCCTAATAATTATTCTTTCTAGTGGAGTGAATTCATTCACTTCCATCGAATTACAGATTAGTGAATAAATAAATAAATCCTTCTGGGTATTTATATTCATTGAGTATGTTTTTCTTCGTAGAGTTTCAATCACAGGTAACTTTGACAAAACTCCTTCCAACACACGTATTCGAAAAGATTTTCATTAACCTTAAATATACAGTTCAACAAAACAAAAGCTGAAGGAGCATCATTCTATAAAGTAAAGCAAACTGGTATAAGCTCTCAGATTTCATTTCACATCGATAGATGAATGGTAATTTGTTCAAGTTGTCACTTTGAAATTCCTGTCGACTAATTTTATTCGACCGAGATGATTAGCTTCTGTCGACATGTCAGCTTCAAGTACAGACACTTGAACGCTACCTTAAGCTTAAAATGATGTTGACAGTTGGTTGACAGTGGCTATCAGTTGAATCGAGGAAGTGTGCTTCCTTCTATTCGGAAGTCACCAACTAAATATATGTGCATCTCGTGTGAGCTGGCTGGTGTTGCCTGTGAGATTCATAGCCAGCGGAATGCCTTTCAAATGCTGAAAACATTATCCAATGATCATGATTTCAATTGAAATTCTACACTCGATCCTGAAGTGTCACTGTTGTTCAGCGCTTTCCGATGTCAAAGTTAAGACCATTTTGAAAACTCTAATGAAATTTACTGAGTGTATTTTGTCTCAAATGTTTGACTGTATATACATATATAAATATACTCGGAAAATAGAATATAAAACTTATTAATAACACATACCTTCCAAAATTCTCTTGATTTAGTAGGACGAGTAGTTAAACTGACATCATAGAAACGACATAAATTGGTCAGATTTAAACTATTCAACCATTCTTCACCTCCTGTGATATTCACATCGAACATTAATCCGACTGGCATTAAATTCTAAACAATAATACGAAAATGTTTATTCCTTTGCAAGAAAACAGCCGACATTTCTGAATATTAAGTAACATAGAAAGTACAAGAAAGTACAGTAGAAATGCCATCAATTTCTTCTTCTTCTTCTTCTCCCTTCTATACAAACGACGTCCAGTGTAAATCAAATACACTTGTGAACATATAATAAACACTAATTGACAATGAATGAAATTTCGATGATGTCATCAAGGACATGACACATTACATTCCAGAGAGCAGTCTGTATTATTTTGGAATCTAAATAATAACAGTTCAGGGGGTTGTTGGAGACACACAACATGAAATTTATGTCAACAAGTAAAGTAGCCAAACTATGGAATCGTCGAGAAACAAGATCGGTTACCGTCTAGCGACCAGTCAACATACTGAACAATGTAAACATGATTTCGTTAGAAATCATTCTCATCTATTTATTTATTTATTTACTTATTTAACTACGAAGACACATAGTGGAACAACTTAGTTGAGCCTACTTCTATTCACATGGTCATTTGTTCTCTCGTAGCATAAGGCGTGTTTCTAAGTTATTCAAAGACGAAGTATTATCAATGAGATCGAATTCACATTCACTTTTCACCATGAATTCGAATACTTTAACCAACACATCTCATGTTACAAGATTTCATCATCAACTGACGTCGGTTACAGAAGCATTGGAGAAGATGGCAGTACTGGACAGCTGTCTCGTCCTACTTTGACACTCTGTGGTGGTACTCACCAACCGCCAGGATTCGGATCCACGACATTCACTCTATCGAATTATTTATTGGCATTTGACTAAGAAATAAATAAATAATAGAGAGACTCTCAGATAGACAGATAGATAGAAGGATTGGCCAACGTGGAACGCTCTCTACCAACTGACGATTTCATCTCGAATTATCAAAATAGGTGGAAAAACTGGTGTGATTGTAAAGACCATGATGGGCAAATACACAAGTCATCTGTCGTACACTCAGATTCCTGCTCAAATGACTTGAAAAGAAATTACACAGTCACCTACTCAATTCAACTGAATAAATAAAGAAAGAAACAAGTGAATACACAGTGTAAGACAGGATATACTCCCCCATAGCTACATTTTCATCCGTGACATCTAATCGCCGTCAAGATAATGATGGTTGGATGGTAGTTAATTCAGGGAATTCGGAAAATAGAAACAAAAACAATTTAAGTGAAGCCGACATTTTACTCAGTTATTCACATGAAACAAATGAGAGGTCAGGTTGGATGTGGAGCTAGAAACTACACCAAGGAAGCCAGTCAGTCCACCGATAATGATGATGAAGGCAAAAGTAAGCATAAGAATAGAGAATGTACGTACCGTGAATCGATCTCGTTGACGTGGCTGTTGATACTTAACAAGATGTGGGTAGATAGCAATAAGCGTATATCCTAGTTCCACAGCTTGTTTCCAATAGCCTCCAACATCAAAAATTTACAACGTTTTGTTTATTCGAATTTAATCATCTCTGGATTGAGAGATACTGTTGACGTCCAATGCCTCAAATCATTCCACATTTCCTTGAACAGTTTATTTAACGTTTGCACCTAATTACCTTAACTTTTTACTTGGTTTTTAATCCGTCTTCGTCGTGTGATCTGTTATATATAACATACGTTTCAGCATCATTTTTGACTCTGTATTGTTTCTGCGCTATATATGTGTTTTGGTACGAAAGCCTGTAATATAATGATGCCTTTTAATTTCATTTGTTATACATATAATGATTTGGTAATTGGCGGCAGTGTGTTCAAACACAAGGATATACACAAGATGACATGGATTTCACCAGATGGAAACATCAAGAACCAAATAGACTTCATCTCAGTTTCAAGAAAATGGAGACGGAGTCTACTGGACACAAGGTCGAGGAGAGGAGCAGATGTGGGTTCAGACCACTATCTAGTACAAGGGACTTTCAAGGTGAAGCTAAAAGCCTCAAGGATAGCAGGGGTTATTGAAGGACACAAACACAAAGGACACTTTCACTGCAACTGTCAGAGCAAAGCAGGAAACACTACGCGACATCACTGAAGAATCATGCATGGAAGAACATTGGAAGTCTCTGAAGGTGATTCTCAACGAAACGTGTTCAACGGTTTTAGGAAGAAAGAAGAGACAAGACAAGGAATCGCTCTCAACGGACACTTGGAAGCTAATAGAGGAGAGGAGAATGGTGAAAGAGAAAATGATTCAATGCAAGAACGGACAGGATAAGGAGACGCTGAGCTCAACGTACACAGCACTGGACAAAGAAGTGAAGAAGAGTGCTAGGTAGGACAAAGACAATTCTAAGACAACCTGGCCACTGAAACTGAGAAGGCAGCAGGCAAAAGGGACCTGAGGACACTATATCAGATAACCAAGTCTCTATCTGGGAAGAGATCAACACAAGTGAAACCTATAAAAGACAACCAAGGGAACCCATTACCAAAGAAAAAAGACAAATTAAACAATGGGCGGATCACTTCAAAGGACTCTCGAACCGACAATCACCTGCAACCCGTCCAGAAATACCAACAACAGCGCGTACACAACTGCAAGTTGACACCAATCCTCCAACGAAAGCTGAAATCCTGAATGCAATCAAGCTTCTGAAAGCTGGAAAAGCAGCTGGATCAGATGGAATACACCTTGAAGCACTGAAAGCGGGCCCAGAGACGATAGCAGGCATGCTGACTCCATTATTGCGAAAGGTCTGGAAGGAGGGAAAGGTGCCTACTGACTGGAAGGAAGGTTGCCTCGAGAACCTACCAAAGAAGGGTGACTTAGGACTCACTCTGCAAGAACTGGCGAGGAATCATGTTCCTGTCAACGCCAAGTAAAATCCTGAGTCGCATCATCCTGGAGAGAATGAAGGACGCACTGGATACACAACTCCGACCATAACAAGCTGGAATCAGGAAAGGCAAATCATGTACTGATTAAATTGCGATTCTACACGTCATCATTATCACAGAAAAAAGCATGGAATGGCAATCAAACCTCCACCTCAAGTTTATAGACTTCGAGGAGGCCTTCGACAGTGCAACGTTGTCAGCGAATAAATTTAGAAACTACTCGAGTACTATGGCGTACCCCAAATATTCATCAACCTCATTCAACAGCTGTACGACAACGGAACATGTCAAGTGATCCACAACGGAAAACTCAGCCAGGCGTTTGGAGTAAACACAGGAGTCAGACAAAGGTGCTTATTATCACCGACGATGATATTCCTAATTGTGGTGGACTGATTGGATTATGCGTCAAACAGTGAGTGGGAAACAAGAAACGGGACAGGGATATCCTGGACCGAAGCGAAGAACCTGGAAGACCTGGATTTCGCGCGGCGATGATTTATGTTTGATGTCACACAAAATCGACGACTTACAAGCGAAAACCGACAAACTGGTCGAAGAAGCAGCCAGCGAAGACCGGACTCCACGTGAACATAGACAAGACGGAGGTTGTGAAAATAACCAACAACAACAACAACAACAACAGCAGAAACATCCAGCGACAATCACCATCCACTGGAGGGATTTGAAAGAGGTTACTTCATTCACTCACTTATCTAGGAGGGAGCATTGTCTCAACTACAGGCCGTCGGAACAGACGAGGATATCAAATCGAGTGAGAATCGGGAAGGCAGGCAGGCGAGAAACACATTCATTCATCAACCTGAAACAGTCAATCTGGAAATCTTCGTCACTCAGCCAGAATCAACAACAAAATTCGTTCGGATTTTCAATACAAACGTCAAGTCTGTCAGTTCTTCTTTACGGATCAGAAACTTGGCGGGCGGGTCACGAAGAATATTTCTAACAGCTTGTTGAAGACCTTTATCAACCAACAACTGTCTTCGCTGGATCTATACTGAAGATCAGATGGCCGAGTCTGGCCGGACAGAATCACCAACAAGAAACTATGGGAACAAACAAAACAAGAATGAAACAATCGCCAACCAACAAATATGCAAGAGGAAGTGGAGATGGATTGAACACTCGCTCGCTGAGGAGGCCGGTTGGTGACATCGCGCGCGCGTCAGGCCATTGCTCGAGTGGAACCAGGCCGAAAGGGAAGCAAGCGGTGAGTGGGACGTCAGAGCAAGGTTGACATGAAGGAAATCGTGTGAAGAGGAGTTGAAACAGTATGGAGTAACATGGATTCAGGTGAAAAGTACAGCAGAAGGAAGACAGAAGTGGCAAGTGGAGACGTGAAGTTGAAGCCCTATATTCCACTTGGAACCCAAAGGAGCAATAATAATAATACTTATATGAACCATTTAGTAGAACAAGATGAGTCAGTGAGCAACTACTCCATGATTAAGTGAATTATTCAACATTGATTACATGAGAACGATCAACGTGATATCTAATAATCCAGACATGTTTGAACTGTAATGATTGACCCGTAATTGTACTTACCATTATCAGTTGTCTAGCTGAAAAAACACTATTGACTTTGCCGTATATATGAATCGCATACAAGCTTATTTTATCATTAACTTGACTTGTTGATGGTGAGTATTTGTCATTTATGTTGGATTTATAAATATTTGAATTCTGATTTATATTTGAAGAATTTATAATGCTTGATAATATTTTTGTTGATTTAATGATATTGATGGGGATGGAGGCCGTAGTATTGAATTGGAATTGTGGGGTAAGGAAGACGAAGGAAAAGAAGAAGAAGAAGTAATATAACATATTTTGGCATCAGTAGTCTTCTTAACCAATTGCATTAAACCTTCTGGTGAAATTTCCTTGAATAATACAGATGAATTATAAGAATCCATAGCCATGTCCATGTGAACCTCTAAACCATCCTAAATGAGGATAATGAACATAATACAAAGTGACATCATTCAATTCCAATTCAGTTATTTAGATCTTGAAAAATCTGATGTGGTAGTCACGTCCAAGAAAGCTCACAGTAATTGGTATACAGGTGATTGTCTCATGAAGGACTTTCATCATTCAACAAATCAATAAGACTCTCAGGGTGTTATACGCTACTAAATGATTGGTATGAGTAGTTCGATGTCACTCACATCAATCAGTACTGCTTTCTAGGCAGATCGAAGCGACCAAAACATCGAACAGCTGTATCACTCTTTCAAGGCCCAGTTCATCAACAGTGTACTGACTTCGCATTTGAAAACACAGACGTCTCGAGATTATAAAAATGATTTTCAACTCATTCTGAAAACGGCTACAGTCTTCAAATAGACTGAGTGTAAAAGTGAACCCTATTTCTATCAAACGATTTAAACGCAGTCTGAGTACACACAAAGTAACCATGACTAATCTCACCTTGTTCTAGTAATAAATACTCAACCTAATACACGATTTGCATTAGGAAAACACACGTTATGTGTTTGTGTTCTCTTTTCTACTACTGTCTTTTTAACCCACTGATCTTACGTAACCCACTCATTTGTTTCAGAACACTTATAAGCGCTTTCTTCCACATTATCCCGTAACTCCTTCCCGTATTTTGCTCGGTGAATAGTCTTCCATCATCACCACATAATACTTTGTTTGTCATTTCGTAAAACTGCCACTTGTTCTGTTTGGTGGGGAGGGTGGGAAGTGTAGATTCCTTCCTCACTAATACTATGACTACTTTAAGCTGCCTGTAGCTGAAGAGAAGCCTCGAAATAAGACATTCACATTTTATACTGCAAATCATTCTGTTTCCCTTGACGAAGATGACCAAGAGAACACGTTGTATGAACTATCTCAAACTGCATACATCTCGTTCCCCTAGATAAGTTTTAATATTGAAAGGCCAGATTTGCAGTATAAAATGATATCATTTCATTTCGCCAGATCTAATCATCTGAAAACTACCTGAAATAACAGGGGTTAAAATCAATGACGATAATACCATTTTAAATGTTTGAACAGTGGTAAGGGAAACATTTTAAAATCAATACATCCGGAATATAAGCATCACACCTTTTGGTTTAATTTGCCATCACTTTATATGCTCTGAAAATAGAAGGGAAGATAGGATACAGAACAACCTTATAAACAGTGTTAGCATGTAGGCCCACAAAGCAACTCAAGAAGGTTATACAGTTGATCGAAATGGAAACCTGTTCAGTCGGCTTGAATAACTAATATGGATGGCTAATCAATCTAATCGAAATGCAGTTTCCAAGGCAGTGAAATCACTCATACTCTCTCTCACTCTCTGTCTTTCAAATTGCCATATTGTGCAAAATAACCGTTATCAATGTTCCGTTTTTGTTCACATGATGACAGACTGGAAGAACAAACAGAATAATGAATAACTACTTACCTTATCCTCGGATAAATATCTATCCATTATAACATTTAGAGCATTTTTAGTATTGATTGAATTGATTGCTAATCCTTTAACAGTAATTAGAGTCTTGTAGTTGTTAAGTGGAAAATTATTACGGAAAATAATTTGTACATTGAATATTAGTTGAATTATGTGAATAAATGAAGAATTCTGATTAGCTCTTAACCGATCATCGCTTAAATAAGGTATTTCAAGCGTGAATGTTATTGGTAGCATTTCCTAAATAAACAAAAAACAGGTCTGTCAATGTCATATGCATATATACATATACATGTATATAACTGTTCACGACAAAGTGTTTTTCCTTGGTCAGGTAGTGAGTGCATTGACCAACTTTCAGGCATCTAAACAATCTCAAGCTCCATCTCCATGTTAGATAAAATCAGTGATGTAAAAGTGATGTATAGTGATGTATATGTAAAAGAGATAAGAAGCCGATTGTCAACAGATCTCACCTTCTATTTATTTATGATTCAATCTGAAAATCATTCTTAGTAATCAGTGTGTAATTCTATTATTCTACGGATACGACTATAGGGGACTAATAATAATAATAATAATCACTTTAGTCCAAACAACAACAACAACAATATTAACTATACGGATTGGAATTTTCAGCGTTTTTATACATATCACAACAATTGACCTCTTTTTGTAAATATGTACATACAGAAAATTTAAAACAGTAATAGTAATAGTAATAATAATACGAGTAATGAAACCACCACTATAAACAGAATGTTGGTGGAAACACAATGAAGTACAAGTAGATAGTATCATAGAAAATACATTGAAAAATAATCTTTGCTTATACTTTGCAGTTCAGATTACTGATTCGAAAAGTTTACAAGTTGTTTTCCGACATGTCACTCTCTCTCTCTCTCTCCCTGACTCTCTTCACACAAAACCTGTGCTAAATATGGTGGTGTGGTAGAATTTGCATATTTAGTAGCTATAGGAGCGTAGATTCTTATGAAGTTCCTTCTGCTTTCACCTGGAAAGATACCAGACAAAAGTTTCGAATAAAGGGGACGTTCTGTATCAGACAAGATAATTTTAGCGAATCACTTGCAGAATTGAATAGAAGTGCCTATCGACCTTTGCAGAATTGATAATACTGATGTAGAAATCAAGTCTGAAGTTAAGTATCTTAAATTAATTCTTTCTTCTCACCTATCCTGCTCTTCCCATGTCTTACCGATTTCTAAAAGAATATTTCGTCTGACATTTTACATTAAGAAGTTAAGACACTCACGCATAACCCAACCACTCCTCTTACAGTTTGTCAACTCTTGCATCTTACCTATTCTTTTTTACTATTCATCCTTATACCTTACTGGATTGCTTAAAAAAGACTATGCCACACTTCGCAGAACTCTGAAGACTGTCAGTAGGACGAGTGGTATCCCATTGGGCCATGTCGTTGACATTGTCACTGAAAGGCACTTGATGTCATGCAACAAATTCGCTAAAGGAATTTTGTCAGACTCTGAGCACCCACACTCTACCCACAGCTCCAACCTCGTGTCTCCTCAGGTAAAACAAGAAGTCTTTTCAGAAGACTTTATGCACGTACGTCTATGTCTAGAAATTCCACAATACCATATTTGGAACGTACTTTACGTGGTGAAAATAGTGTCAGGCATCAACTAAATAACCTTCTTTGCACCAGTAAATAAACCATTTTCACCATCCTCATTCCACCAAGCTTTATTGATACTGTTCTTCTTATATTTATATTCCTCTCAATATTTTCTTTTCATTTATTTATCTTCTCATATGTGTTATCACCATTTAAGCTGTGTTATAACTTAGTTTTGTCTTTCCCATCACCATGCTATAGAGACAAAACATTAGGTGCAATAATCTATAACATGATAAAATTTCCAAACTCAATCGACAACAAATTCTGTTTGAAGCAAACTCACTGTTATGATTGTTATTATTATATTTAATAATCTCAATTCGTGCTTCGAATATTTTCGACTTTATATCGTAAACGTGGACAAATTCCTCTGGCTACTTTTGTTTTAATTTTTAATCTTATTTATCTTTTAAGTAAATCAGATGGAATATTGTGACGAATGCTGAGAATTCCATTCTGTATTATAAGTACTGTTTTTGGAATAAAGCAGATTATTATTATTATTTTAATGATGATAGTTAGCTGAGTAAAGGATACATCACCAACCTCATCTGAAGTCTTCAATGTTCCACATACGTAACGTATTATGGCATAGTCTTTTTTGAGAGGTCTAGGGAAGAATAATGATGGTGAAGAATAAAGGAGAATGGGTAGAATACGTGAATTGATAAATTGTAAGAGAAGAGGCTGAGGTTTTCCAGATAGTCTCATCTTGTTTGTGTAATAAGTCAGACGACAAATATTCTTAGAAATCATCAGGAAATGAGACGACGAAGAGAGATTGGAAGAGAAAGTGTGATCCCGAGATGACAGCTATTCGATTCACTATATCAGACTACTACATTTGTCAAGAAACAATAGTAAGACTTTATTTACAGCCTCTGAAAGCCGAAATAACTTCTTTATATACATCTTATATACCAGCTTTTATGTCTTCAAGTATCTCCACTCTTGTGAATATTCATTCTCATTGCATTCAGAAAACGAACACAACAACAACTGTCAATAAATACCTCGTGTATTTTAATCGACTATGTCGGTTGTTTGCAATTTTGAGGATTCTAGGCTGTTATCATACAACACATTGGCATACATTTTTACAGTTTCAATTCAAAACGCTAGTTACATGATAAAACTAAAATAACCACACATAGAATCGAATTTCTTTTTGTTTTCAGCAAAATTAAAATGATACTATGATTATTTGACTAATTATTTTTTTTGTTAATTAATTAATCAATTAGTATGTTGAAAACAACAACAATTCGGAATTTACAATTACTGAAAAGTTAGTTAGTTAGTTATTTTGCATTGATGAACATTCGAAAGAATTAAGTGATGTCCCGAATCAAACTGTCCTTTTTGGTACTTCATGAAATCTCTTTCGAAATATACGACCAACAAAGAAATATCAACCAGAATCACTTCGGTGTAAAACAAGAATGGTCAATTATTCTACTCAACGATGATTGGATGTGGAAGGCAAAACTTGCAATTTTTCTCCTTTTTCCACTACTACGTTGTCTATTCCAGTGATTATTATTAATATTATTATTATATTATTATTATATTATATATTATATTATTAATATTATACTTTTCGACTACTACGCTACATTTTGCTTATTAATAAAAACTCTTTTTTCTGTAAAATTTTATGTCAAGAGTTTGCGGAAACTATCACAATTATTAACCTTTCGAACACTGAATCCAAAAAATACAATCTTATTGACAGATAATACATATAACTAACTAATTGGATTTGTGGAATTTTTAAACATAAACACATCTATAATTGTATATATTGTTGGATTTATATGTTCAAGTTGCTCCAAGTCAGTGAGTTTATGGTTAAGATATCATTTTAGTTAACTGTGCTGAACTATATTGCATGTTGTCTTATTGTATAGTTGTCGTCGCTTTTTGCCTTTTTTTCTGTGAACTGTTTCCTTTGTTGATGTTGTTCTCATTGTTTGTCCGTTATTTTCTGATTTTGAGGGGAGCAACCCAAAAAGTTGCTTCTCTCTAAACTTTAACTTAATGTAATCATTCCTTTCTCAGGCGTGAGGCTAGCAACCCCACCCTGTAAACAAAGTTGCTACAGAACCTTCAGCAGAATGAACCTCTTTGCACCAAAAGAAAAAGTCTGTGTGGGAACATGGAACGTCCGAACTATGTACGAGACAGGGAAAGCTGCCCAGATCGCCAACGAGATGAAAAGATACGGAATACAAGTGCTAGGAATATGTGAAAGCAGATGGAACGGGAGTGGACTCACCAAATTGTCAACGGGTGAGTCAGTGATCTACTCCGGTCACCCAGAAGATAACCACACGCACACCGAGGGCGTGGCTATCATGATGTCACCAACGGCAACGAAAGCCCTGATACAATGGGAGGCGATTTCGTCCAGGATAATGACCGCCAGATTCAACTCCAAAGGAAGGAAAGTGTCAATCATACAATGTTATGCACCCACAAACAACGCAGACCTCGAAAAGAAAGAAGAATTCTACAGGCAACTACAGGCAACAATGGACAATACTCCAGCTGGCGACATGAAAATACTAATGGGAGACATGAACGCCAAACTGGGACCAGACAACTCAGGAAGGGAACTCATCATGGGTAGAGAAGCTCTAGGAGAAATGAATGAAAATG
>CALYDD020000177.1:0-25014 GCA_944472135.2 Trichobilharzia regenti | reverse complement strand
TGAAATCGAAACAACGCCCGCTTTCAAGAGACAGGAAAAATCAACAATTTTAGATCAAACGGTTAACTCAATCTGAGTAAATGCTTTAATTTTCTAAAAAAACTCTGAATACAGGTAAACATAAACATTTGAGTGATATTAAGTAGAGAGCAAAATCATAAATCACATCCATTTTGATGGCAATTCATAGTCGGAGCTTTTTAAATTCAATTCATGATATATAACAATCAGCACCTAGAAGATCATTTATATTACTTCAGTGAAAACATAAAATTGAGTGAAATAACCTAACATTTTCACAGGATTACTTCTTGCACTAATTAGTTTGGCTGCCATTGAACTTTATTTAAAAAATTCCAAACATAACTTTTTCTGTGGTGTACTGTAATTATAGAAACTAATAAAAAACCTCACTGACTGACTGACGGATTTCAAAATAGAACTTTGCACAGAAGTGGAGCAGTCTGAGTTACAACACTCCCTCTATGTAGCACGCAAAACAAGAGCAGAGAGTACGGAGAGGTTCAAAAGACAAGTAACAAACAGAAGTGTGAGTGAGAGAAAATTAATAGTTATACGGGACAACAATAGAGTTTTATAGGATATTATAAATCACAAAGAGTGAATGCATCTGCACCACCAGTGACAACGACGATTTTAAGCCGTATCACCGATTGTCTTCAGACATCGGTGTTCACCATCCCGAGTGGAACAACCAGGTAGTATACACCTCCCAACGTGGCTGGCCTGAACTAACTGTTTTGCATTTCATTTACTGATGATGCCATGTTTTGGCTTCACCATCAATAGCTAACTAACTCTTTTCCAACCTGATCTTTTGTCACTCAGTTAACTTTGCCCACCAAGGAAGGCGATGAATGGCTACGCATGTGTAACACATGTTCTAACCGTCTCAATCGATGCAGCTGCTTCACAACCTCGTTGATTGATTTCTACTCCTTACCTACCACGCGAACACCGATGCCTACCCTCAAAAAATTTAACCTTATTATACGACCGAGCATGAGAGATAGAACACAGGCACCTATGATCAAACCTCATTACGTGTTAGACCAAAAATATATTATAGAACAAGAAAACGCCTGATTTAGAAGAGACCCTTCTTAGCGATTTCATTCCCTACACCTTCACAATAACAAGTTTTCATAAATTTATCTGGTAGATTTTGCAATTAAAATACACAGATACTACTACAATAATTACCAAGTTAAATTATTAATCCTCATTGAGACATAGAACAAAGATTTCAGGAAAAAAGTTTTTTTGCGACGATTTAATTTTCACCATTATACAGTCATATACATATCCACGATTGAACAACTACGAAACTTAAATAGTCTCAGAGAGGATTTTCTTTGCCTAAATACAAGGTGGATAAGATTAGTGGGTGTTAGTTAAAATATGATGAAGGTATAGTAAAGATAAATTATATAGGATAGCACATTCCTTAAAAAAGGAATTATCAGAAGTAGAGTAGAAGATGGAAGAGTTGATATTCCATAAAAAATGGAAATATAATTCTTGTTTCCATTTATCGCTTTAATAATTAAACACAAAGGAAGTGGTTGAACAAACTTAATCTTTATACATTGCTCTTGCATCTCTGTTTCGACAGCTAAAGCAACAGCACTAAAGATGAACCATCAACATAATGATCTTTACGGGTTATTTTTAGTCTTATAACTTTAATGGAAGAGGTTGTGTGGATAGACAGTTAGTGTTGACCAGATGTTCAGTTGATGCTCTTCTTGTAGGTCTGCTTTCACTTTTTTATGGCCACACAATGCATTATTTCTGTCTCCTTTCGGACAAGACCAAGCTGATATATACCTAGGTCCACTGGAAAGTGTGAATCGGTAAATACACATAGGGCTGGACAACTACAAGATCTTTTCTTCCAGGTTATTAAAATCACTAATGAACTGGAGAACATTACTACTCTTTGTCAGGAGTTATGATTTTCTACTTCTAGAGATATCGCAGATAGGTCGCCTCTTAATTCAAGACTAAGATATAGCATTTTCTCAGATACAAACGACAAATCAGACTTCATAGATTTTGGTGATATATTTTCTCTCCACGAAACAATGAGATCAATTTTTAACAAAAGATTTTCTTGAAAGGTTTAGCTGTCCTTCCACAGCATCTGATCTACATACTGTCCGAAATCCAGCAGCATGTAGTCAGATTTGATGTCTTTTTTGAACGATAGGCACCTACATGTGGAGATTCGTCACCTAACCATGCCATCATTAATATCCGTTAATCGATCTCTTCAACGTTTCACCCCTACTCCTTGATGGATTCATGCTTAGAAGAAGAATGTTAGACTCTCCATTTTAAATGTGGGTCTTATCGATGGAGGGCAGCTACTAAAATATATTTAATACATTATTCAGTTTGCAACACTATCATGATATGCCTCTTAAATACAGTTGAAAACTGTGTATTTTTGACTTCCGATACAAATTCTCTCCACATTTTTAATCATAAAGATTAAACTCTTAAAATAATTCTTATATCTATGATTTAAAAAGTCTTGTTAACATATAAGACTACAATATTTTAAAAAGAATGATGTAGGGAAAGATCATCCGAGAAGAACATCTCCTTAATAATGAAGAAATCTGCCATCGATAACACCAACTTCACCCAGTGCAATATACCACTAGGTGCTATATGATTATATCAGATAGGAATTTTTTGTAAGACGTCACTTTATTGCAATCTAATTTGCAGTTTATACAGTTCAGGCGAAATATCGTCACAGTTCCATTCGAACAACAAAATTAGTCAGATCACAATAAATAATCTGCTGGATGACATAAATGGTGATCAAGAAAGGAAGCGTAATTACATGATTCTATGTACTAGCAAGTGACTGATGTGAGTGGCTTAACTCTACTCACACACGCCAGTAGTACTTGCATTATCAAACCACCAGAACAATTTCAGTCACCAGACGAAACTGTGGAGAAGTTTCACATGGAACTGTTTAAAATACAGACTGCGAATCTGATATAATGTATAACGAGTTTGCTCAGATAGTTAGACTAAATTTGGGAGGTACGAACTTAATTGGCTATGTGAGCTCAGTTAAACAGAGTATTTCGTTGATAAAATTGGTCTTAAGCAAGCCAAACATTCGTCAACTGTCTATGTTACTTTGATCTGACTGTCAAGTAATGCTAGTTGATATGAGCTTCTCATATCAATCAATCAATCAATCAGTCAGTCAGTAGTATATGGCACCATGCACTTTTATTTCACTTAAATAATCGAGAATTATTCCGTCATGTAATGAAAACCTAATTTACTTTTGAAGTGGCTGACAAGACTTGTACTTTACTTTACATTACATTTCCTCATGTTTACAGAATATGAGCTGTTATTTTCGTCGATATGTTTCATTGAATCGCTGGTGTCTAAAATGGTGGATACTATGAAATATTGTTACAATTAGATTGATATGCTTTGAGAATCAACCTCATGAAATATAAACAGATCGATGTATTTATTTGTTATAAGTTTACAATGCTACGCGCCTATAAACGACATAAAGTTAATGGAGAAGAGGAAGGATTTTTAGAGACAACTGAAGGAAGCACTGGGCAAGAACTCAGTCAGACGGTGACAACAATATTCCAGTGGGCGAGATAAATACAAGCCAAAATGGAAGATGACAACATAAGAGGAGAACTCATCCGGGATAGAGAAACACTCGGTGTATGAATGGAAACGGAAAATTCTTTGCAGACTTCTGAGCGTTTGGTGATTTAATAATCGGTGGCAGCGTATACAAGAACGAGGACAAAGACAAGGCAAAGTTGGTTACACAAAGATGGATTCACTGAAAATCAGACAGACCCCATCTCAGTCTCAAAAAGTGGACACACAACTTACTAGACACAAGATTAAGAAGAGGAGCAGATTTAAGCTCATATCAATATCTACTGCAAGGAACCTTCAAGATCATCTTGAAATCATTCAAAGAAGCTGAAGACAGAACACAATCATAGTTCAACACTCAGAAACTGAAAAAAAGAGCTACGGCAGTGTAGCCATGAAGGAAGGCTTGGAGCCATATAGGATCACTACCTGGGAAGACTGTGCTTTAGAATGCAGGAACTGTTTTTAAGTGGCATGAAAGGAGACTTGCACATGCAGCCTAGACAGGAAAGAGAGGTAGGGCAAGGAATGGATTACTACTGATAGCTAGAACCGATAGAAGAGAGAAGGCTGGTGTAGCAGAAAATAAACCAGTAAAGAGATAGTCAACGACACCAGAAGCTAAATATAATCTGCAGCGGAACAAACAAAAGAGTCAGAAAGAGAGCTGCAGGTAGGAGAAACCTCCAAATGCCGTATCAAACAGCCGGGTCTAGCTGCAGCAAAAGAACAGCGTAGTTGAAGTCATTGAAGAATAGTAAAGAAAACCAAGTTATCAGAGAGGTGGAACAGACGAAACCTTGGCCTAAACAAACCAGAGGTCCCTTGAATTGCTCAAGCTGTAGAAGCCAGTCAGCATCAAAACTTTGAAATAAATATGGAAATTTGCACCATTAGGCACACAAAACAAGATCTGAAGTTTTTAACACTAGTTTCAACTCATTGTTTCCGTGTAATTCAGAAACTTTATTCACTCGCCACTAAAATCACTTCCAACGGTCTACTACAGATTTTCATAAACAGCTGCCTTTGCTGCATACAGATCAGACGGCGGACTAGAGTGTGGCAAAAAACCAATCAACAACCTATTTCTTAGCAAATGTGCGGAACGAATTCAAGATGGATTAGACATACGCTGAGATGAGCTTCGAATCACATTACATATAAACGACAGCGATAAGTTTAGCCTTCAAAGGTGACATGGAGATCGTGTGATGGAAGGTGTAGAAGCTTGTGAGCAGTCGCACAGACACCTGAAAGGGATGCCAGACAACTCATTGGAATGGGGCTGTTCTGCTGAGGCCTTATGTTTCACTCGGAATGCAAGGAGAGAATAATAAAAGTAACTTGAATAGCAATTCTAAGTCGCAAGTATCTGTCAGTGATTTATTGAATCAAAATGACACTCAAAGCTCAGCAGTTTAAATCTTAGGTAAAACGAGTAATTGGGTTTCCAGTGATGCTATCAAACAGACAACTTTCATCTGGCTAGTTAGCAGTTCATTTAAAGTATCCATGGTAAATTCAAATAACTGATACAAATATCATGACATTTAGTACTTTTCTAGAAGAAATAATATTAGCTTCTTCTCAAATAATTACATTCTAACATTACATTTCAACAATGAATAAATCCTAGCCAATCTACAGTTTGATGAGAGATTATTTAAGTAAAATTTCTGTGAAAAATATTTTTGCAGACATCATAAAGTTTCAAGAGAATTTTAAAACATTGTTTTGATTCATGAACAATAATGTGTTTATTCACTTCCTCAGTCTGTCTCCAGTTATTTTTACCCTGGAAATTTTCATACTTGACGACTTCACATTTATCTTTCAAAAACAGGCATAATTACTTGTCTATCAGCATCGTTATCTCACAGACTGGACACAAAAATCAGTTTAATTTTTCATATCTCCTTTCCGAAAGTCAATGAAAGTCACAATGCATGAACAAGACAATTTCAGTATCTAGACCGATAAAATAAAGGAAATCTACCTTCGTCAGTGCTGAATGATGACAAAGAATCAATCAACCTTTGGATGTGTACATTGAGTATTTCGATTACTAGATAGTTAAATTAAAGACATATATCTAAATAGGTGTTGAATTGATTATTTAGACGCTGTAACAGATGATCAGTTATATTTTTTAACGAAAATCACCGGAAAAGTACTTCTCGTCTTATTTATTCTACTGTAGAATCCACTTATCTAGTCGACGAATTTTTAGACAGGTAACAAGTCAACTTTGTCTAGAATTTTCAGAATATTAAAGTTTTCACCCACTTAAGCAGCGCCTTCATCAGACATAGATGCTGACTTTCTTTCATTTTTACGTCACTTTGTTATTATTATTATTATTTAAGTTGGAGTTATTTAGTCACTTGTTGTTAAGCAAATAGGTTTGTTGTACTTGGAAAACATTTATTCGTTTTCGGTGAATATGTGATAGATGTTAGAGTTTCTATTTAAATTAAACGATATAAATTCATTATTCAAAGTCACAGTTTTTCTCTTTGTCAGATTTTAATCATTGTATGTATATAATTCTCAAGATTACTAAACAGAAGTTATCTTCAGCTTTTGTCCTGGCAAAAAAACACAAAATGAATATCGCTGAAGCATTCATTCATGTGAGGTTTCAAAAGAGAACGCCGCCAGAAAGTCGACTTCACCCAGAAACTGATGCAACTCATATTCCATACCTCAGTATCAACCTAACGCATTATACTCTCCTTTTTTCATGAAAATGATCAAAATTACAAACTGCAACTTAGTTACGTTTTCAGTTAGAAGCTGACTTTTATCTTGTAACAGTACCTTTTTCAGGGATATTTAAGCATAGAGTGATGTCACTGATAAATTGAAAACACCTTTGCGAAGCATTTATTTTCGATGGAGTGTTTATTTAAAACTACTGAGAACTAAATTCGCTAAATAACCCTAGATACATACTTTTATTTTATTTACCACTGGTGAATGGTAAGATGCCACACTAGGTAAAGATGAGTAGACCATACTTCGTTAATTTAGATAAGAACAGTTGTTTATTACTTCTTCTGCTCAGATATGCACTAACAGTGGGGATTTCTTGAAGAGATATGAGCTGTAAACTTTTGCTTTCAACTTTTTCTAAAAGCAGACTTAGTAATGAGTGACTAAGAACAGTCTTCATGTATAAAATTTGAACCGTGATTGACAAGAATAATTCTTAGGGAATAGCAGTTAAGAATATTAGTCTTACATTTTGATTAATTTTCGTGCATACAAGGGATAATGTTATTGGAATCGAACTCACAAATTGTGTGTATACCTATTTACTAAGTCTACATTCAGAAAATCAATCTTACACACCATTTTGCAAAAAGAGTACACGCCTCCTGAATGTATGCTAAAAGTGTTTCCTATACCGCAGTTGTCACTTCTGGATAATGTTAAAATTTTTGACCCAGTGGCATCATCCCAAATTTGTTGGAAAGAATAAAAAATAAACTGTGATTATTTATTTCTAAACCTTTCTTGAAGACCACTAAGTGATGGAAAATAACTGCGTTGGAAGGTCTTTGGACGCTGCCATTGGCCTTGAGATACAGTATCATTTCCGGTCTTAACAAAAGCGCTAAGTATGTTCCATGTTTCCCCTTAGATTGAACTCCTGATGTTAACTTATTCTGTACCACAAATACTGTTTGGAATAAAGCTGTAATTATTATTATTATTATTATTAAAAAGCTTACTGTAGCACTTGTTGACTGAAGCTGGGTCATAAACTACTTATCTACATAGGTAGATGCTCCACTTGAGTGCTTTTTCTACGGTGATGTAAGTGTCCTACTTCCGTTTTCTTTTGTATGTGTTGAAGAAGAAGGGAAAACTGACATATATAATTAATAAGGAAAGGGAAGACACAGAATACTTGTAGAATAAGGCAAGTGAATCGACTCATTCAAGAAGAAAACATGGACGCACAAATGGATTAAATAATCACTGTCTCATGCTACAGTGTTTCTCACCGCATGAAATTATAAGAAAATAATAAAAATACTGAAAATATTTTGCGCTCACATTAATCAATTTATCCCGTGCTAATAAGCTAAAATTATTTTACGAGTAATAAGTAGTAATTCTCAGATATAAATTACCGACAGTTCACTATTAGCAAACACACCAAAATGTTTGTAAGAATGCCGTTTTAGTTTACCTCATCATAGAGAAAATAAATCTTTTTTTTTTAAATTATACACTGTTCACAATTTTAGAATAAATCTGTAAAATGAAGACATAATGAATGAAATCTACACACTTTTAGCAGAAACACCAAAAATAATACTATAGACACAGATACAAAACATAATACTTTCTGGGGAAAATCATTCAATCATAATTAATCACAAGTACATAGAGTAGAAATGTTGAATTTCGCGATGTTGATAACTCCAGTGAAAAAAAGACAGAATCTTCTTGAAGAATATATGATACACTCAGCTGATCCCAAAAATCTATGAGCTACTGGAAGAAATATATAAGCCGAGATTTCACGCTTGTCACCGGTTAATAAAAGGCATATGTCAAATACCCACATCGCAGAGATCTTTGACCTATCTCTTGTTTCAGAAGACTAAACCTAATACTCAGAACACTATGAACTGTTACTGACATAGAAGAACAGAAAACGGTTGGGCAACACGATTATTTATTCAAGTATTGGTTTGTAGGGATTTGGTTGATTGGTTATAGGATTTCATCATGAGCTGACATTGGTTGGAGAACCATTGGAAAACCTGGGAGTACTGGACAGAGTGTCGTCCTAGTTTGGGTGGCTTAATGGTATACGAACTCGCCTTGTAACCAGAAGGTCCTGGGTTCGAATCCCGGTGGGTGCGTAGTGCTGAAGAGTCTCAAACTAGGACGAAACAGCTGTCCAGTACTCCCAGGTTTTCCAGTGGTTCTCTAACCAATGTCAGCTCATGGTGAAATCCTGTAAAGATTATTTATTCTTTAAGTGATAGTGAAACAGATTTACAATGGTTAATCAATGCCAAAGTCTGTAAATGAACGTTGATACGATGTATAACAATACTTCTGATTGTATTTCTCCAATCTTCTGCCAACCAGTATATGATTTAGCAATGACAGCCTTCTTGTCTCCCGGTAATATGCAGACCAGTTCGAAGAAACAAACGATTTAATGTTCACTAGCAATGACAGCATATATCTATGACACTGAGAAATTACACGCTTTTTCCTCTAGATTAGAAATCATGACACTTATTCCTACATTCAGATACTCTATCATTTCGAAAATTCAATTATCAGAGAGAAACACAAATCAAGCAACTAAACGTTATTTTGAACATCTGATTTCCCAAAGAATGATCAGTTATGTATATACTAAATCAATCGACACTCTTCTGTACTTGCGGTGTCTTATAACTGAAAAGATTCCGAATGCTTGTAAATGAAGCTTCTAAATGTGGCAAACGCATGTATGGTAAGTTGTGTTCTGCGTTGTGTTGTCTGCTGGTGTTTAATTTCTTCATTGACATTAGCTAAGTTTCACTATATTTTTTTATCGGAAGGGATTCTCCCAAGCTGAATTCCATTTTAATTTCTCAGATATTATGACTCATTTCAATTTTACCGAATTGACTTTGTGACCTGGTAATATAGAGTGCAAGCAGCAGCATTTTTAATGCTTAGATATTGTTAAAACTCTAGAGGATTATATGGATCTCTATCGTTATTGATTCTGCATCACGAGAATTTGATCCCATTTGTGCCACCGCCAACAGTCTTAGCATTTTATTTAGTTGACACAATTAGAATGTGACTCTTGTCAACTTTACCTCATGTGACCTACAGAGCTTTGTATTATTTTTAATGTTTTAAAATGAGAAGGTGAAAAGAGAAGTGAATCATTGAATGAAATAAAATTCGTTAAATGCGCTGATCATGTAACTGTCTCCCTGCCATTTATTTCCCGTTTTGATTGTTATTAATTGAAAAGCTTCTTGTCGGATATCAACAATTTGTCTAGGCTGAATGGTCTTACCTTAAATCCCTCTAAATGTCAGACAGTTGACTTCACCTTTATGTATAAACGTGATCTACAAGAACTGGTCTATTCACATGATGTTTGTAGCATACGGGGTACTGAAATAGAAAGTAAGTCAAGCATTAAACACCTTGGGGTAGTTCTATCCTCAGACCTTTCTTGACCATCCCATATTTTGTCAGTTTCTGAGAAAATATTCTATCTGACACACTACATTAGGAAGTTAAGACAGTCTTGAATCTTTCAACCTCTACTTTCACAGTTTTTTATCTCTTTTGTCTTACTTATTGTACCTAACTGTTCCCCCTCAGTCTTTCTTGGGTTACTCAAAAAGGACTATGTTAGACTGCGCAGGGTATTGAAGGTTTTCAGTAGAGCAAGCGGCATACTACTCAGTCAGTTAGTTACTAATGAACTGAACTCTTCTGGTAAATGGCCTAAATCCATATTGACTGACTCATAACATTCCCTCTCTCCTCAATTCTCCCCTTGCATCACATGAAGAAAGACTAGAAGTCATTATAAAAGATTAAATGGTATTAAAACCAAGTACAGAAACCCAACGATGCCATGTTTAGTCCACGTTCTATGAGATAGAGATAATGTTAAGCGCGAAACTTAAGAATTACTATTTTATCGACAAAATTATTATCCCTCATTCTCATCTTTTTGTAATCTTTGTTAACACTATTTCAATAAACTTATAATTTCAGCTATAAATATAATTATCAATTTACGCTCCCATAAATTTTTGACTTGATTGCTGTCGTCAATTAAATTAGATGCAATATTGTAAAAATGCTGTCGTTTTCGGATAGAGCAAATTATTATTATATAGTTCCATTCCCAACCGTCAACCTCGCCTACTTTATTAGCTTGCTAATTTTTAGCCTGTCCCAAACCCAGGAAAAGAAGGAGGGTTGGGAGTCCAACTACTCACCCTACACCACAAAGCCAATCAAGCTGCTGCAAAAACTTAAACGCACAGAAAATATGTCAACAACGCAAAAAAACGAATAATAATCTTATTCTTCACCGGAATCCGAGAGGGGAAACGGCGCGGTTAGTGAAAGCCTTCGTGAAGCCAGTCACCCAGCCGATGTCTCTTCTCTCAATGAAAGCAAAAATAAGAATGGCTACGTAGAATGTTCGTACTATGTACGAAGCCATCTGGAAAGGCTGTACAGGCATCCAAATATACGCAAAGATATGAAGTAGAAGTGCCGGGAATCTGCGAGAGCAGATGGAATAGATGTAGATTATCAAAACTGTCAACTAAGGAGTCAGTAATATACTCTGATCATCCACTTAAACGACAACCGGAAGCACACTGAGGCAGTGAGTGGCTATCATGATATTAGCAGTGGCAGCCAGAGCTCTAACGCAACGGGAAACAATTTCGTCTCAGGATCAAGATGTCAAGATTCAACTCGAAAAGGGAAAGAGGAAAGAAGGGTACAACTATCCAATGCTACGCACAGTGCTACGAACAACATGGAACAAGAGAAGAATGAAGTCTTTTACAGACAACTGCAAACAGTAATTGATAGCATCCGAAATGGTGACATTAAAATCCTCATGGGCGATATGAATGCAAGCCAAAGTAGGAGCAGATTATGTGGGAAGGGAACTCATTGTGAGTTGGGAGGTTCTCGCTCGGCGAAATGAATGAGAATGAATAATTATTTTCAGACTTCTGAGCTTTCAATGATCTGGTGATCGGGGTCAGCGTGTACAAGCACAAGGATATACACAACGCCAGCGACATGGATTTCGCCAGATGGACATACATTATTTTCAACTCAATGTTGCTCAAGGAAGTGAAGACGCAGCCAGCCAGCTGGACACAAAGTCGAGAGGGGGAGCAGATGTGAAACCTTCAAGGTGAAGCTAAAATCCCTGGAAACCACTGGATACAGACACAAGTGAAGTTCAGAATTCAGAAACTTAAGGACTATGCTAGAAGGGATATCTTCAAGCAGATATCAGAGCGAATTCGGGTAGACCACGCAGTATCACTGGGAAATCTAAGTGCAAAAACACTGGAACACTCTGAAGATGAAATATTGTTGATACTAAGACGTTAAGACCGAAAGGGCTGTGAGCTCTAACAAAATATCAACCGTTTTTTCGTAGAGACCAAATTTCGTTCTCAACAGACTAAGAAATAATGTCTAATTGTTTCCAACTCCAGTTATATATATTTATCAATGTGTAGTAAAATCATTTCACTTTACTAGTATCCGGTTTGTAATACATAGATTTGTGAAATGTGTAGAAAAGATTCCTTACGATTACAGTGGCGAAAACAACACCTGACATATAAGGAGCGTATTATATCGTAAAATCTCAAGTTATTCTATAAGTAATGTGTAGGAAACCTGGCGACTGTTTGATGTCGTCTAAACAAGTTTTACAATCAACATATGGTCAGGTGGTACGCCTACAATGCAAGTTAGCGCATTTTCTACTGGTCAGCTTTACTTGGTCTTCATTTCATGCTCAGTCGTGAATTGTTGACATGACTACAATTCATTCATATAAACCAATTTTTATCAAGATCGCTGGTGGACTGTGACGCAGTAAATAGACCAAAAATTCAGCTATATTTCACCCACTCACATATCACAAGTTAAATCTGCATTTTTTCGTTAATTTGGAAAGTTAAATTTGTCGATTATCATCTAAGATGTGGTTATAAATGAATGATGAATTCATGACACGTGTTCTGTAACAGCTCATATTTCTTCTCTGTAACACAAAGACGTGAGTGGAAACTTTGAAGCTTTTGATCGTTTACAGAGATTGTTTACGCAGGCTGTCGAGAGATATGAGATCATAGAATATTGAAATAATGTGGTGCAGAGATGAATGAAACAATGCGCTGATCACTACAAAGAACTCTCGAATTGACCACCATCTGCAACTAGTCGAGAAATATCACCGACATCTCTCACAGACCTGACAGTGGACACCGATCCCCCTACGAAATAAGAAATCTTGAATTCAGCGAAGGTGCTGAATTCCGGGAAGGCAGCAGTGACAGACGGAGTCCCCTGCTTCGAAGCACTGTGAACAGACCCAGAGACTGTGGCACATGTGCTCACGCACTTATTGTAAGATGTTTGGAAGGAAGGGAAGGTGCCTACCGATTGGAAGAAGGGCTAGGTACGTATTAAGCTACCGAAGTAGGACGACTCAAGCTTCACTCTGCAAGAACTGGCGAGGAAACATGTTCTTGGCCATGCTGACTGAGTAAAATACTGAGTCGCATCATACTGTAGGGAATAAAAGATGCACTGAAAACAGAACTCCGCCAGACAGAATGAGCTGGATTCAGGAAAGGTGATTCAAATTGAAACTCTGCACATCATCATTGAACAGAGCATAGAATATCAGTCAAACCTCTACTTCAACTTCATCGACTTTGGAAAGGCATTTGACGGACTGCGTTGACCGCGAGGTAGTATGGAAACTACTAAAACACTACGGAGTGCAGTGTCCAAGTCTTTATCAACCTCATTCAACATCTGGCTATGTGACAATGCTACGTGTCAGGTGATCCACAAAGGAAAACTCCGAGAGGTGTTCGAAGTGAATACTACGGCAGGACAAGCTGGCTGCCTCTTATCACCGATGATGTTCCTGATTGTGGTGGACTATATTTTGCATCAAACTCTACGAAGGGAGTGAGAAAACAGGAATACGCTGAATCATCGATAAGAAGACTCTAGAAGATGTGGATATCACAGATGAGGATTCATGTCTAATTTCACATACACTCGAAGAGTCGCAGGCGAAAACCAACAAACTGGCTGAATAGGCTGGCAGCAAAACCAGGACACCAGGTGAACATGAAGAAGACGGAGGTGATAAAAATAATCAACCAAATAAGGACGACAACAATCAGCACAATTCACCATCTACGGGAGACATCTGAGTGAGGTCACTTCCTTCACTCATCTACCAAGCATCGTTTCAATCACAGGAAGTCGGAATGGATGAAGGTGTCAAATCCAGCCAGCCAGCCAGCCAGCCAACCAGCCGGCCAGCCTGCGAGCTAAACAGCTAGGCAGCCAGAATCAGAAAGACAAGGTACACATTCATCAATCTGAAATTACTTTGGAAATACTCTCAACTCCACCTCAGAATAAACAACGAGATTCACATTTTCAATACAAATGATGAGTCAGACAGTTCTTCCGTGTGGGTGAGAAACTTGGCGATTGAGTCGTGAAAAGCATTTGTAACAGCCAGTTGTAGACATTTATGAATGGGTGTCTTCGTTGGCTGGCTCCATACTGAAGATGAAGTGACCGACCAGGAAGAATTAGAGACAAGAGACTGTGGCAAGAAACTGACGACGAAAGAACCAATTGTTAGAGAAATATACCAGAGCGAATGGAGATGGATCGGGTGCACTCTGAGGAGATCATCGAATGAAATCGTTATTCAGGTCCTCGAGTGGAAGTTGAGTTTTCGCAGGTGACATGTAGAAGATCGTGTGGGGGTATGATTAGTCGATGGACAGTCGAGGGTCCAACTGAAGAAGACATTAGAAAATAGCAGAAAGTGGACATGTGTGGTTAAGATCCTTTGTTTGCCTTGAACCCAAGGGAACAATAATAATATAATAGAATAATGATGCAGAAACACAAAATGTTTCAGGTTCCGTGGACTCATATATTTACCAGTAACATACAACAAAGGAATTAGGAATACGGATTACAAATTAGAGTTTAAGTGTGACTACGTGTTCATTGACCTATTTCGATCCCATTGGTTACTTTATCTCTACTTGGTGTATATAAATAACACATTCAACTGAGTTAGTAGTACAATATACGTGATGAAAAACAGATTGAGCTTGATATTTCCTCTAGAGAAAAGACTGTGATATTCTTTTGAGGTTATCAAAATCAGCTATTATCATAATAATGTTTTTCTGATTATGACCTGAAAAATGAAAATTTGAAGTAGAAAATTATCCTATCCTATAATTTCTAATAACGCAAATCTCGGACCCGGAAAATGGAAGTATAGAACCGGAAGTGATTCCCCTTTATAATATAATATTTTATAAAAGTGAAGCACAGAGGTAAAATTTCTAAATCTTCTAACTGTGTGAAGTTACAAATAATTTCCACCAGTCAGTAGAATTGACGTTTACAAAAATCAGTAATCTGATAGCCAGGTAGATTAACAAGGTAAGTCATGTGAATTGTTGGTGTTAGATGGTTGGAAGCAATCAGCAGGAAGCCTAGGACCTAGATCGGCTAATTGCAGAAATAGTCTTGCTGACGAGTGGCAACTAGTACGAAACCTAGGTCCAAGGCTTCCTGCTGACTGCTTCCAACCATCTAATACCAACAGTTCACAGTGCACTGTGATAGTGAGCTACCTAGAATGGTGGCAACATTGCAAACATGACTGATCTAATTCAGTCAGCAAAAAAGATAAGAATGAACACATTATTGACTAGTGTTCAATAAAAATGAGTCCCTTTTTAGGCTGACATAAATGTCGTCTGTAGCATATTTACTAATAATACTTGTTGAAATATTCTGAAAACTGACTCGAAAGTAAAAAAAAAAGCATCCTGCAAAAAAAAAATGACACTTGAATTTTCGTCATTACTTTTGAACCGAATTTCGGAAGCAGTCCATCATTTCTTTCTCTTTCACAACTATCTACTAATCCTCAGCTTTCATTCATATATATCCCAATTGAGTGTGACTGCGTAAACAGCCATGCGGACATATTATTATTATTTCATATAACAGAAGCTGCGTAAGAAGTTTAATTATGTTCCCAGTTTTGATCATTCATATATTTTAACAAAACATCTATTTGATTGACAATGTTATGAAGGAGGAAGTAATCAAGCCTGCTTTTGCCTGGAGCAGTAGTTAAAAGCAATATTTAGCTTACAAGTTCGAAGCTTGTAGTTAACTGTTACAAGTGGATGTAAACAAACAAGGTAGAAAAACAAGGAAATAGATTGCAATTAGTCGAATAATTATAGAATAGCTGACAAACAATAGATTAACAGGAACAGTGAGACAAATTGTGTTTTCCTGATCTTAATTAGTTTCTATTTCATAATAAAATGAGACATTTAGCTAATTTAATTTACAGTTTTCATTGTCATCATGTATACCATGCCTAAAATTTTAGTGGATTTCGTTTTGTTATATGCATCACAGTGGTGAACCTACAGCTTCAATCATGAGAACATAGTGGATTATATTTAAATCCGAAGTTGCTGACTAAGAAAGCTATCGGTACATCACCTAAGTCAAATTTATTCTTAAGGTGCTGTTGGCTTTGTCCAGTAGTGAGTGGTGAACAGCTTACAAGCGTGAAACATCAGTCACGGAAATTGAAATAATCCATAGAGATCGGGATTAATCACTCTGCAAACGGTACACTTGATCTATAAGCAGATTTCCATCATTGATAACTCAATGAATGTAAGGAAAGTCATCTTTCAGTTAAATCTATGATAAAAGGATTAAAAAGGTTGAAAAGATTAAAGGTTCTGAGAGGATCTATAACCGAGAACTGAAAAATTTACACAAGTGGTTTAGGACACTGCAGGTGATGGAATTCGAAAACTTATGAATGTGTATGCAGTTTATTTACTCATAAAATTAAATAGTAGTGTGATTTTATCTGCCGTCTCCGAAATTAATATTTAATGATAGGAAAGATACACAGTTTTGTGATGTCAGTATCTAAATACAAACTCTTTCAGCAGTGTATGATATCTGCGAGTAGGTTTGAATATCCTGTATTTTTATACTATTGATCGTCTGGGATTCAGTATTCAAAAGCTGAGGTTACTTTTAAGATGATTTATAACACATATATGTATCTGTTACTTATACACAGCTTCCGGACGATCATTTCATTGGTACAGATACATTTAAACAGTAATCAAACTTTTTATATCCACTTAGTTTCGAAAGTTTGTGGTTTCCATAGTCATTCAAAAAAGGTATATTTCATGACAAATGGACATCACTTAGATAACTATTAAAAACGAGGGTGCTTTACACAAATGGTTCGTTTTTGTTTTTTGACTAATCAGTGTTAGGCATCCATGATATCACCAGCTACCTACTCCAAGACTTTCGGGTTACTATGCGAGCACTTTGTCATTAAGTTAGTGGACTGGAACGCAAATGGCTCATAGATTCTGACTAGTTTTCTGTGGTTTTCTATTGTTCTCTAACTGATGTAGGTTTGTGATAAAATATATTTTAATATTAATCAAATTTCTTCAAAGTCATAGGTGTTATACTGATCAAACTTTATGTAGAACAAAATTTATCTAACATGTGAATTTCTCATGTTCAGGAAATATTTTGAGCTGAACGGTAAAAGAACACCATCCCCATTTGGTGTGAATAATGAAATAAACAGTATAGTATGTACTTAAGTATTTTTTTTTTGAAACTGTATGAGAAATATTCAGAAAGTAGCAAATCAACATTTCTTGAAGTTGACATTAGTGATTGGTTGATGAATTTCTAAATTATTATTGGTCATGCTGCAGTACATATGATTACGACTCATGGTCACACACAAATAAATTGAAGAGTTATCGGAGCTGTGCAATGGGAAGAACAATTATTTTTTATTATTAAATGAATACATTTCAAGGAATTTTAGGTTAGTTTGCTTGTTTGTTTTTTCTATAAAGTTTACTGCCTTGCTGATATACATAAAAACCTACTCATCTGGTTAGAATTCATCTAGACACTGTACAGTTCACAAAGATTTTAGAAAGCGATAATAGATTTTCAGATAGCTATATATAATATTATTTAATTTGTCTGAAATTTTACTAGTCGGCGCTATTTTTTCCAAGATGGTTACCTTAGTTTGCGTGCTAACTTTCTCAGTGTCCTATGTTTTGGTCAGTGTTTAAAATGATTAATGAACTATCGAACATCTAAAGAAAAGGTAAAAATTGAATGTTTTTTTTATTGTTGTGTACACATTAATTATTTAAATGATAAACTGTTATCATCTGACGCCATACATGGCGTTTGAATCCGTTATGTAAGATGCTTGCAATTATCTAATGTTGTTTTTCTTGTAGCTTACTTTGGTGGTGTTAAATTTCATTTTACACTATACAGTAAATTTTCTGACCAGTCTTATCACCAACATTTAAATAAACGATTCTTACTCATTTTATTGTCGATATGTAAAAACAATTTAGACGCTGCAGAATTAATTACACTTGATACTTACTGATCCCATAAAAGACATTTTGGATTTAAAATGAGGAATTCCAAGAAAAGCATTTCTTAAATAAAGTAGTTTAAAATCTGTGGGATGTTTTGAAAAAAGGTAGTGTAGTTGCCTAGAATTATTATCATTTAACAGCAAGATTACATGGTCTGCTTTCCAAGGAAAATGAACTGAATTTTGTTTAAGCAAGCCCAACTAACAAAATTAGTTTAGTGTAAAACCTTTGCACAGTATTTCTAATTTTCAGTCTAATACAGTTATATACTCAATCAGCTTTGCATGTCAAAACGCTGAGGTGTGTGAGTAGGACTACCACCAGAAAATTCTACGTAAAAGGTTTACATTTCAGGGCGCTACATCTTATAATACAAACCGTACATCGGCAGGTTGTTTGAAATCTTGAGTGTTAAAAAAAAACAGTGACTGTTTTAATTAATTAGCAAATAAATAAATGATTATTGCTTTGTTTTGGAGAACACTGTTTTTCTATTAACAAATGTGAATGAAGAATATAAGTTTTAGTGACATATAAAAGGTGTTAATTCTGTTCAAGGAACGGTCTAATAATCTTTACGGCAATATTTTTTATTATTTCTATTTCGTAATCGTATGTACTTATGTTTATTACACGCATTGATGGTTGAGTGTCATTTATATTCAGCCTTATACAAACTTTATTTAATTGTAGAGTGTTATTGACAAGTGAACAAAACTAACGCTTTAATGCCAGGAGTAATCAAAGTGTAACCTTATTAGTATCTATGGGGGTTTAACTGCTTGTTTACTTGCATTCAAGTTTTCTTGACGTAATTTTTACTCGTCACACATCGCCACTCATTAAACCAGAAAATCAGAATATATATATTATAGCAGAAGCTAACAAACAGGTATTTATGCTATAAAATTAACTTAGAAATAGCTTCTTTTCAAAATAAGATGTCTAAGGATGACATGGTGGAGATTAAAGCTTACGAGTAATCGTAGGACCAGCTAAATAGGACTTTAGGGGACAGGATGAATTCGGGATGTACCGCTGAAGCCTTATTTTCCATTCAGTATTCAAAGGAATAATAACAATACTGAATGTGATGACGATAAAAATGATTATCTACATAAAGCCGCTGAATGATAATAAGTTCATGCCTATTACCTGTAGAAGCTGCTACGTTAGAAAACATTTATGGCAACTAGAGATGGTTTTCACTTTAGAGTAATCGACCATAAGTTAGCACCAGTCATACACACTAGCTTGCCATCTAGTATGCACAGAATGAAATGAAGGGATTTGAAAGATGCTGAATCGTTTCTGTTCACCTGTAAAATATACGACAAATTTAACACCAAATAACTTCGTAAATATTCTGCTTACCTATAGCTTACTGCTGTTGAAACCAGACAGTGAGAAGGTTGTGAACTGTGAGTGTCATAAATAAAGAAAAATAAATACATTTGCAAGATATATCAAGCTCACTTTTTACTTTACAGCTTTTCTCCACCTGCTAACAGCCTTTCCATTCTTCTCACTCTCTCCTGTTAGACTTTACATCACGTTTTGCATAAATAAACTCTGCCTGTTCAATATATAACTATCTTGTATGCATACCTTTTTGGTTCATTACTACGCTAAGAATTATGAAGTGCTTTCAGCAGTCAGTGATGAAAATAGCTGTGAAACAGAAAATATATCAGCTGTTTTTATCATGGTACATACATTCATTCTAGCTTTGTTTAAACTAATCAGGCGGATCTGGTATATGATATAAGCATGTTATGTTAAGCGACTGAAACTAGTCTGATATATTTATGAATAAGGTAATTTGTTCTAAATACGGCACCTTGGAAAACAATACTTTATCTTTGTATGACGCTTTAGGCTAAAACATGTTATGTTCTGTCTTTCATCTGTTAATGTAAAAGCCTGTCAACCATCGATACTCTATTATTGCCCAGCTTTGAAGTGATACGGCCAATACTTTTATGTATATTACTGGATTGATTTAAGTCTGACACAGTGATGATCACTCACAATACGGATGAAAATACCACGGAACGAATATCCCACATGAAGTGTCGATTTTATGTATTGTTCTTACCGGATATATATATATATGATTACATTTTCCATGGTGAAATTGCCAATAACTTTTGACAACGTAGCGAAGACGTACAAAATTTTCAAAATACCAGATGATTAAAAATAGATTACAAGTATTTTTTTAAAATAAAAGCAGAAGTTTAGAATTGTAAATATTGCTCCCGTGTTGCTTTTATCTACGGAAACGATTGCATTTGAGCATATATCAAAATTTTACTGGTAGAAATGTCGTCTATTACTTTTGTTTGGTAGCCTTATTTTTTCTTATATGAGTTGTAGCAGAAAATAAATGCGGTGTTTTATTCTTATGCAATTTTCGGCAAACAACTAATATTTAAAACAATTAGTCCGTTTAACAAATTTGGATGGTGTTATTAGAAGACTGAGATTATCTGAAAACTGTTGTGATGTATTTGCGCAATACATGTCGAACGATCTGATCCCTCACACATTTATTTGTCAAGTTAATTCATATATGAGAAATAAGGGTCAATTAATATACGCAAAGTGACTAATAGGATTTAAGAATAATAAGGACATTATAATAAAGGTTTTTATATTTCCCAATGAATGGAAAACAAAACGGTGTTGTAAAAACAAAATCATTTTGTTTTCCATTCATTGGGAAATACAAAAACCTTTATTATAATGAATTTCATACACCCAATGCCCAAATTTTTTCAAACTGTTAAAAGTGAACTTGGTTTGGACATATATAAAATAATAAGAACAATTAAAACTTCCTTTGGTTATCTAATCAGATAAGGATTAATTACCGAGGTAAGTTGAGAGCAATAACAAATTGTTTTTATCCACACGGGTTGGGGGGGCGTATTTCAATAAGCGTCCATCACTGTTTTTAAAGTAACCTTCAAATGTGTTTTGGCATCAGTCTTCTTCATATCAATTAGATATTTAGCTGTAGACAAAGTCATGTATCTGTGGTTCAGTTGTAGAACACTGGGCAACCACCCAAGTTGTCCGGGTTTCGATCCTCGGTTGGTGCACACCTCTAACTCCATTAGCCGGCAGTAAGCCAGGCAGGAAAAGAAGGTTGGACAATAGGCTAGCAACCGAACTCCGTAAAAAAGACACCACTGCTACTGAAACTTCAAAAGCTTCAACTTGAAGCCCAATGCTCTACTGAGAGCGTTAACGAATAAAATATAGACGGAGTTGGTAGTCTGCTACTTGCATCTATCGATTTCCCATAGTTAATTATTCCTTAATCTCTTATGTCACTTTGTTTATTTCAGTTGGCCTTTACTTTCCATATATAAATTGGATTGACGAGTACATACGTTGCGAAATGTATTGCACAAACACATCATATTTTCAGATAGTATCTGACAGTATTGAAATAACTAATGGTTTCTTCCATTCATCCCCAATGGTTTTGTTTTAGCTGATAGCTGGAAATACTATTGATAAGCCTACTTTCAGCCAGTATTCGACTGGTTGTATGATAATATAACTGTTTTGGTGGAAGTTTCTTCCGTTCTCTCTGTATTACGTGAAGTTGAGAATGCTTTTAGTAAAACATGCAATTTTCAGGGATTGCAGTCAACTTCGTTGTGCCCATTTGGTTTGCAGTTTGCTGGTGATAAGCGTGATTAGTCTGTACATTCATGTTATCGGCTGGAAAACAGTTGAATAAGAATAAAAGTGCTCAACATATATTTTTGGAGTTACTTTTTAATATAAATGAGTAGATCCAGCGGATATTACTCATTATTATCAAATCATAAGTGGTGTACTGAGCTTATGGTTCTTAAAAATTATGTGAAGGATTTTCAATTTTTAAAATTCTTGGAGATGTAATTGTGTACGTGTGTTGTAAGACGGTTGTGTTTCGAAATGGGAATGTTGTCTCTTTCTGAGACTCGAAATGTATTGAATTACTGGTATCACTTAAATATATGTGTGCCTTTTAGCTATATATTATGTTGGATAAATTTTTAGGACACACTGCTAGATACTGTTTAAAAAAGTGAACAGTATAGGAATGTTCATTTCTAAATAAGTAGTATAAAAGTTACTTATAGGAAGGGCAATCAAATATACTTCCTTACAGAACTAAGCGTGAATAAGTTTATCAATTTTGGTCGTATCAATATCTAGAACCACAGCATTCAATCAGTAAAACTTTGCAAATTCAGAAAGGACTTTGAACAATATTAATAAGCATCTGTTTTGAGAGAAATCATTGACTACATGAGCTGAATGATAATTTACCTTCTTACGGTTGACTGTAGTCTAGGAGCAATTACGTTTCACTTTGCTTTGTAGATTGTTAATATCATAGGCTGTCTTAAACTCGCTATATTTAAGAAATTGAAGAAATAACAGTACAACCTGTAATTCCTTGTGATTTGTGATTTTATTCGCTGAGATAAAAGTAGGTTCTAATTTAAAATGTTGTGTTGTTTGACTGTTACTGGTGAGAAAACATTTTAGCGCAGTTTTTAAACTGCCTCCATAAATCAATTATAATTTGTTATTTCTACTAATTTCCTGACTAATGAAAGAAATCTATCTTGATGGACAAATTAATCTTCAGTTTTTACCCAGAAAAATAAACTGAGTAAATTTAGTTAGATTTATTCGATCTTGTATGTGAGTTTTAGAAATAGATCAATAACAACAATAAAATAAATTACAGGTAAAAAGTAACACTGTAAAAGAAAATTCAAAATTGTGGCAAGTTGACAAGTTTTCACATTCCCCCTACAATGATGCAAATAGGACAGTATTAAAGTAAACTGATAAAAATGTAATTCTTACTCATGACAACCGATGCAACTCAGTTGTATGAAAATACATCTGTCTTTGGAATGCTGATAAGTACTCTTAATTCTTTAACAAATTTATTTTGCTATATATAATAAGTGAGCATATCTGGCTGTTGAAGACCAAGTTTTCACGTGCCAAGAAGATTACATGACAGGATAAAATGTATTATATAAAATCGACAAGTTTTATTGATTGAATTAAGCAGAAGAAAACTAGTGTTCTTGGCAAAAAAAAAGACACCAAATTCTGTCAAATAATGACTGCTTCTCACAACTACAAGCTAAGGTGAAGAAAAGAACACAGCTCTTGTTAATCGAATGTCAGAGACATGTTATCTTTACTGTTCATACTTCCACATGCGAGAATAAGAAAGTTTTCATTATGATCATTTAAAACAAACGGATATTTAGTAGATTCTTGAATAAAATGAATCACCAAGGTCAAATTTATGCAAATGTTTAGTGTGGTCACTGAATCAATGATACCATACCTCATTCTTCTCCTTTGAATTTAAAACAATAAATTATGCTATATTTCTGATTATGGAGTGTTGTGTGAGGTAGTTAACGACTGGTTCACATTGCATAACAAATATCTATTTTTAAGTATTGGTTTGTAGGGATTTTATTGTTTGGTTACAAGATTTCATCATAAGGTGACATCAGTTAGAGAACCATACGAAAACTAGGATGAAACAGCTGTTCAGTACTCTCAGGTGGTTTTTCAATGGTTCTCTAAGCGATGTCAGGTCATAATGAAATCCTGCAACCAATATCTATTTTATTTGATTAAAGATGCCTATTACAAATTTCAGTGGACTGAATATTGCACAACATTTTTTCGATAATTTTCGGTAACTTCATTAGATTCTGTAGTAATATGTTCATATTAGTTAAATAATTATTGTCACTGACTACACTAGTGTTTTAAATAACATTGAACCAGTGAGATCAACAGGTTACAGTTCATAGAATATGTATATGCGATAACATGGTTAAACTGAGGAAAACAATGCATAATTAATGAATTTATAGATTTTACAGAAGACCAAGGTAGCAATAATGGCTGGAACTGTTTTTTTTTTACTCAGAGTTCCAGCTGTTTTAAGCGAATCGCCATGGCTTCTGATGTTTGCAGTATTCGGTATATCTAGGTCGCTTCCAACTTATTTTGTACTCAATAGATGATAGGAAACGAAAAACTGTTCAACTCTATCCTTACAGCCTGTTTGAACCGGGTGATCTAATTCAGAACTGTTAAGAATTTTTTCACGACGTTTATTTAGCCGCACTGTTACCGGGGACGAGAAAATAAGTTCCTACCACGATGGCAAGCATAACTGGCTCCACTGAAGCGTCTGAATTTACAGATACAATACTGTCTTTAAATTTCAGAATCACAACCAGGCGTTTGTCAGATAGGACCTACTGCTTACTGGGTTTAAGAGTTCTTTGAGTTAATTTTCACTAACATGTTAGTTATTACTTCGCTATGTAACTTGTAGATTACAGTTACATATAAGAAGACTTCTTGTTTACAGGGTATTGATCTGATTATTCGTTAAATAGTCAATCCTTTTAACTCTTGATAATTTAACGCCTGTTATTTGAGACTTATGTTAATCTGAATTCCTATCAAATACTCTTTGTAATCACAAAAAGGTATGTTCAAATCTTTGTTATTATTAACAATTTTGTATTGTTCAGGTTGTAGGCAGTTGAGAAATATCCTCAAAATAATAAAGAATGAGGTCATATTATCCAGATACATTTATCGTTTATGCTTTGTTCATTTCTTTTTGATCTTCTTTGTCTTGTGTTTCCCCATGAACTTTTATGGATATCTATTCTCCATTAGGGTATTATATACAGTCTTAGGTTACTCTTCAATTCCATTTTCTGAACATTTAGTTCTGACTGTGTGGCTAAGAATCCTTAAAAAATTTCTGTTGTACTGGAGAGGAAAAAGGCTATGGAAATGTGTATACTGTCTTTTTTATGCACATTCCCTAGGTAATTTTCTTTTTATATTACCGTCTGATCTTCTTATGAGAAGGACAACCAAGTAGGCAGGCTTCTTTTAAGATTCTTTGTCGCATGTGAATTTGATAGCT
>CALYDD020000176.1:0-25018 GCA_944472135.2 Trichobilharzia regenti | reverse complement strand
CCATTATAGGGTCATTCAGGAGACGAGATTTCCAAGTAGCATAACTTTATCATCACTCTTACACCTAAGGAAGGTAGAGACAGTGAGACCTTGCTCCCAAACATTCAGCAATGTGAAGCAAATTAAACTATGGAGACTACTATTTCATGCAGTAGGATCCATGGAAGCATTGATTACAGTCAGCATCGCTCATAGGGTTACAGTGACGTACAAACCCGATAACCACAACACAGTAACAAACATTGGTTAACTGCAATTTTAGGAACAGAAGAAATATATTACGAAAACATACCATTATATGAAGTGGAGTAAACAAATAGTAACTTACAGTGCTTCACGAGCAACTTCCAAGGCAACGTTTTTATCCCCAGCGCGTAGACAGTAGAAAAGCATAGGCCAAACAGGCATTTCGTCTACAAGACCATCCTAGTGAAATAAAGGTAAAATCTGGAATAACTATTTGATAAACGCAAGGTGAGCGTCACACCAGTTTATCTGCTAATGAATCGTGTAAGAAATTTTTTTTGCTGATACTATTCAAAGTGCACTCGACTTCAGACTTACAGATGGTTAGAAATACATAGGAAACCTACTGCAGTGTGACGCATTTAATGCTTATACATTTAAAGGTGTGTAAAAATCAATAAGAAAAATGAGTTTTAAACCACACGGTCAGTGCAGGTATGATGCACAATCAGACGAACTCATTACTGGGGCTGATCACCCCTTTGCAAAATATACTTATTTGTACTGCATAACGGAATGAGAAGTATATCGAATTTGCAATTTGCAATTCACAAAGTTTGATGCGGTCTGTTTGATACCATGAATGGTAATCGGGAAAGCAAGCACAAATGCATAAAAACTATATACTACTGATTAACTTAGATGAGTGGTTGTACACCACTCACATCATCCAGTATCGCTTGCTAGTTTGAATTGATTCGGCTCTGGGTTGAACCATGTACACTGATGATGATCTCGGCCTCAAAAGAGTTCAACGGCTCCCCGGTTAATTATATCACTTCGACCTGACTATCAATTGCTGCTGACTGATATGAGTTGTGAACAACTACTCATCTTGACCAAGCAGTAATATATAGTTTTAAGCACGATAAATAAGTGATTACAAACGGGGAACAGAAAAATATGATGTAAGCAACATAAATGGCTTTCGACTACATTGTTAGCTGTCTCCAACCCATTGGTTTCAACATCACACATTAATTAGCTCGACAATGCATATTTCACCCCATGATAATCTGTCTGTCTGGATTCAACATAGAACTTGGCACCGAAGTGCACCAGTTCGAGTTGCCACGTTCCAAATAGCACATTAAGAATAACAAGAAGAGTGAAGAGAATCAACAGAGTTTGACAAGTATAAGAGCGAAGCAGAGTGGGTAATGGTAGAAAGGAATATGAAAGATTACAGAGACTGAATACATCTGCGCTGGCCATTGACAACGATTTTGAGCCATGTCACCTATTGTCTCCAGCCATTGATTCCTAGAATCCCGAGGGTCCCAACCCGGAAGTCTGCATCTCCCTACCTGACTCAGTTTAACTGTCAAGGATTTCATGGATTGATGCCATGTTTTTGTTTGGCCACCACTGGCTCTTTTCCAACCAGCACCTATATCAGCTAGCAAAGCCCGTCGGGGGAGGCGATGGTTAGGCATGCGCAGCACGTGACCTAACCATCTAAATCTATGTAACTTTATAGCCTCGTCAATTGATTTTCCCTCTTTGCCCAACACTCTACGCCTAACGTCAACATTACTTATCTTGTGAAACCACCTAACGTGAGACAGAGATCGCAGACATCTATGATCGAAAGCAGTCAACCTTTTCATGTCTTCAACGCGTATTGGCCATGTTTCAGAACCATAGAGAAGGACGGAGCGAACTGCTGAGCAGTATACACGTCCCTTGGTTGATAACCGGATGTCACACCTACACCAGAGATGGTGTAAGTCAGCGAAAGCAGCTCGAGCTTTTTGGATCCGTGTTGAGATTCCGTCGCCAATCAGTCCGTTGGTGCTGACACAACTTCCCAAATAGGTGAAGTGGTCAACATGTTCTATCACTTCACTCCCCATCACTAAGCTAGGAGTTGACGTAGTCCAGTTCTGTAGCAGCATCTTACATTTAGCAGGGGCGAATCACGTGCCAAACATACGAAGATTGCTGCACACCATGATAAAGAAAAAGAGAAGTCCCAAACTTGTTGGAATACTTTCATTCAACCTAGAGGTCACACTGAATTTTCTAGGAAATGAAGGTTTATCGATGAGGACAGACGAATATCGTCATAATTCTGGTTTAAACTCTAAAGAAAAACCAACAAGTCAGTGATTCACTGTATTAAAAAGATAACAAAATGAACTTACATCGAATTCCCAATCTTTCTGTCCAAATGACTGACACGGATCATTCGTTAAGTTTTTTGACGACAAGCGAAGACTTAGATATGCACGTATCAACGGTCGCGTTCCTGGACGTCCACCAAGTTGGGCTAACCGAGGCTGGTCAGCGACTGTTAGCTTTACAAATTCTAGAAACTCGAATTCTAGATGTTCTAAAGAACACAGTGATAGCGAATTCTGAACAGACAAAGACGCTCTAGTTTCCAGTGGACGATCACATGACAACATATTACCATATTCATTGCGCATGCAGTGAGCAATTCTTTTCACGAGACACCACATTTCTGTGACATCTGATTGGTAAGTTTTCATGCGCAGCTTGGTCTGCTTCTCGCGAGAAAGCGAGTCTTGATACATAGACAGACAGGTTAGTAGATCGCGGGGAATCCCATTTTGAAAAGAAGTAAAGTCAGTAGAAGTTGTGAAGTGTAGAGAAAGGTAATAGTCCAGCTGTCATTTGGGAATAAAATAGGAGTACAGCTATTATTAAAGTTAAAAGCTGTATAATAAAACCGTATAACACAGGCCCTTTTTAAAACATTTCATAACTACAAATTAAGCCATAAGGCATCATGTTCATATGGTAAATACCAATTCACTCTTTACAAATGTAGTCACCAACGTAACCTGGATTACCACACAGCTTATGTACTGTAAAAAATATATGAAATGATGGTTGAAATAATACTTCGAGAAATTTTATAAACTCTTGAGAATTTGATTGATAAATTGGTTGAGATTTTTTAAGAATGTGGATCCATTTGCTATATATCCAGCTGCTATCAAATGTTTTAATACAAATTAGAAGCCGTCGTATTTCTCAATATTAAGTCTGTCGTGTATTAGTTGGACTGAGTTCTACTGTGTTAACTGCCCCTGGCAACAGTCATTCTTGACACAATACTACAGGAAATTTGTAGTGTAACATCACGTGAATCTGTTACAAAGAGATAAATTCTTGATCTTAAATAAGCACTAGAATATAACTACCTAAGTGGAAATAAACCAAATGATGATCAGCATCTTTAGGATATGCTTTTAATAATAGACACTTAAACAATTCCAAGAGTATTCAGTGAAAAGATGGGTGAAACAACTGAATTCAATGAAGCATCTATTTAATCTTAACGGATGACAAACGGTAAGTAAATCTGCCATTATCATAAGCAATCTTGTTGACAGTATCCCACTATTCATCAATCTCGACCTAGGCCAAACAGTTTACAAGTGTAAACGAGGGTCAGACCAACAGTTAGTGACTTCCTAGGTTGGTAGTGTCATCCTGACAACCTTTAACTCTTCTCCAACTTAGTTTTACTTCATTACTGACTGACTGATTTCAACATAGAACTTTGCAATGATATGCAGCAGTTCGAGTCGCCACACGGCATACTTCATTAGCATAATCCTCAAACCATGAAGCTTCGTCCAACTTAACCACTGAATAAGGATAATTAAAGAAAGACATATGGTCAGAAATCTCTAACGAATTATATATATATATATATATATATATATATATATATGCTTTTAGTCACTATGTCTCAGAATGAGGGCGTGACAAATAGAATGGATTTCTGCAGAATTAAACTAACGTAATGTCCCATAAAAGTGAGGTCGTAAACTTATTCAATCATTTCACTACCTGTCTGTAAACTACGGGTTGGTACGCTGGCTAAAATCACCTTATGAACACAACATTCATTATTCTGTAACAATTGATTTCTCTGATATGCCAGCTTACCTATGTCATTTCTGGCTTTAAAAGTATACGAAGTTTGTATATAGGTCCTCTTGAAAACAAATACATGGATTTAATATGACCAGAGTAGCTTTTGAACTCATGAAATTAACTAACATTATCAAAATGATTGTAAACAATGATGATTCAAGCTGTTGGGACCTAATTAAGAGGAATGAAGATGTATGAGCAGGTATGCTGAATGTTGATCACTTACAGTAAAGCCTAACAGTGAATAATGTGAAGAAATTCAAAGCTATCATTTGATTGTTCTGATTAGCTAACAGAACAATTTTCACCTCATAGATTACATACAAAATATTACCATGTTGGATTCACTTGGCAAAAGAGCAGATATGTGCCGTACTATGCACCTAGTCAATATTTTAGTGCTTCTTTCTACAAGCCATACATGAGTTGGAATTTTGATGACTGCGGTGCTACTGGAAAGTGGGAGTTCGTGGTTAGCATAAGAAGTATTCAAAAAGTACCTGGTTTGCGTATATTAGTTCATCATGTGTTAGATTTAAAGTTTATCTTTGATCCAGCCAATTTGGTTGATTATAGTTTTCTAAACCAGTGTCTGTATGTGCGATTGAACTGGAGAAACTACTGAATACTCACTCGATTAGCCACTTGTCTCCACCAGCTTTGCAAGTAAGCCTCGCAACGTTCCTCTACTTCTTCAAATATCTGTGGGGGGGGGAGGGGAAATTAAATCATGAAAAGTATCTTAACTACTAAGAAATGTTATTACAGGGAGGAAGTAAACCGTGTTATCTGGGGAGCTATGGAGTCTAACACAAACCTAGTTTTAAATAAGCTGTACTCCAATGCCAACATTTACCCTATATCTAAACTGAAATAAAAGAAATTTGTAAATGTTAGTAGCCACAGCACACACCGATAAAAGGAAAAGAGATAACAACATTTTTTTATATCCATGATCAAAACCCTGGTCCCCGCTGTTTCAAGTGCAAGAAATTAGTAAATCAGGAACACAGGTTACGTAAGCACTCAGCTACACATATGACTATTGTAGCTGTGTTGTGTTAATATGACAATCACAGCTTTGTTTCTCTTTCCAGCAATGATAGTGCATATATACTACCAAAAGTGACATAAAACGACAGCTACTCGTATATTTCTCAAAGGTAGTGATCGGAGAGAGAACACTCAATCTCTCACTTTCAAGAGCGTAGTCAATCAGTTCTCTCGATTAAAATAAGACCTAAATGATGGTTTCTTAATTTTACCGCTCCATAGTCATCAAGAGGTAATGCTATTTTGTCCTACAAACGTATGCAAACATGAGAAAGTTCAGGAAACAAATTCTCACTCAGATTCAGATTATAAGGATAGAAGGCTCTTGTCGATTCGGTTAATCCTTGCGATATGTATCTCTGCAGAAACCTAGTTTCTCTTTGAAAGCGTTCACCGATGGAGATGTTATTACCGAATCAAGTAAGGAGTTCCAGTCGTCGACCACTATATGAGAGAATCCTAATTCCACGCGTCTTTTGTTCGGCGTTGGCTTGCGCACCTTCTTGTGGTGACCTCGTAAATGTATTCTCGAGGGAGAGAAAAGGTTTGAAAGGTCAATCCCTAAATCACGGTATGACAAAATTACGTCACGTCTGTTACTTCGGTATGATAATGGGAAGAGATTTAAATGCTCTATCCTTTTTTCATAAAATGGTATGGAATATCAAACAACTTATGAAACAGACTTCATCAATTGTGGTAGGCTAATAAAAATGACACAAAACTGAAAATATAGAACCAACTGGTTGTGACACAAACTATGGCTTACGGATTTTCTGGTCATAAGAAGTGCGCTGAAAAGTGCGTTCTCTCTTTCCGACTTAAGAAATGACTGGATATCGGATTCCGGAATTCGAGGGACAGTTTCATAAACGTTGGCAGGTACCAAGGTTTCCAATTTAGAGGATAATTTCTGCGGCAGCTCGTAACTCATTTTAGGACCGAAGAGACGAGCAGCTTTTACTTCAATGCCAGACCCCCTCGATGGACAAAGTCTTTCGCCCATGTGTTGTATTTGTACCAGATTTCGTGTGATATGCGGCAAATCATTGTCATCTTGGACTTCCATGAGGAGTTTCTCAGACTCCTCAAGCAATTTATCAAGCACACAAGCCATTTCAAACGTCAGGCGTGAGAACAACCAAGAAGAACCGAATGTCGCTCCAACAAACTCAATTAACCCAACAATATACAATATACAGGCATTAGACTTTTCACTAAGAATAAAAAGCTATCATTTATCTGTTTTTCTTCCCTTTCTTTTGAATGAATTGACTGATAAATCAAATACCACCCATACTAGTCGATTTCAATGGTTGATACTTGAAAAGCGCGCGAACTTTGAAAGGGGAGTAAACTTTGCACTCTCTTGTTTAATCTTGGCTTTCGTTGTGTTGTGCTCTGAACGTCTATGGATTAACTTTAAATCAGTTTTTATCTGTTCGAATTTAGTTTTTTTATAGTTAAGAGTTTATTTTACGGATAGGAATTGTGTTCTTATTACATTAGTTATTCCGTATCTATTTTTGTACACGCACAGGTTTTTTCCATCACTGGGTTATGTAAAAAATTTTTCTTGGGCCGTATTTAAATCTTTCGGTCTCAATTCACTCTGAAAAGCATGCCCATCAAAAAGAAGAGTTGTGTCAATTCCCAGTTGTTGAAGCAATGCAGTGCGAGAGCTACAAAAGATGGTTTCACAGAACGTGCATAAACCTACCCCCTGCAGCATAAAAGCTTTGCCATAAGCCTCTGGTGAACTGGTTGTGCAATGACTGCTGCAGCGCGGAAGCCACTTCCACTCTCAGTGGGGCGTTAAGGCTCCTAGGTTGTTGGGGTTTTCCATCGCAGGAGAGGGGCGACTACTGCTCAGACACCTGTAAGGTGACTAGTGTCATCAATGAGACGAAACGCATTCCTTGCGCGTCTCCATCAGGCAGTGAATGCCTTTCAGTGCAGGAGAGCATTCACCATATTCCGGACATCCATGCTGCCCCTAAGATACTGGATTAGCCCTCTAGTGAAATTAATGGAAAGACAGGCACGAAGAAAAGTCATGACAGGGGTCGAAAACCCGCAGATTAAGTCACCAAGGAACCCGCAGATCAAGCCTCATCCACACCGATGGACAGCAGGCAGACACAATCAACTATACTTAGCGAGGAGGGTGTCAATGAATGGCGTGATGTGGTCACCAGCAGAAAACGAGATAAGTATACCATAACGGCCACAATGTCCACGAATGACCGAAAGACACTTACGCTGCAGAGGGGGAAAGTCACTGCAAACAAACGTGATCCCAAAGGTGCCAATGAGTTGGCGTAGTCATCTACCCCTAGAAATGCTTAACCATGCGCTGCATCGAAATCTCTATGACAAGAGTGTAACGTGAGAACTACGCGTAGGTCAACATACTTACCTCCTTGCCATATACTGCAGTGCAGACGACTTCCTAATGGAGATGGGCTCCTGGACATCTTAGTATCAAAGCCTCGCAGTCGGAGACTTCAACGCCCAAACAGTTGACTAGACGAGCCTCACGGTGCCCTCTTCAAACAACTCTGATTATAAACTTCTGGAACCTACCATTTCGCCAGCCTTAGTCCAGCATTCCATATTAGTGAAACAGTATTAAATAAATAAATAAATAAATTTATTCTCATGATACAGTACATGAGGGACGCCAGTTTACAGGCATCATCAAATTGTTTCAGAAGTAGGACCATATTATTCAGTCACATTTTCCAATCGATGACAAAATATGTTTAACATGTACACTGGAGATTATACATACACTTGATAAATGTTAATCCCAATAGTATAAAACATCCTTTTCACTTATGTACAATCGTTTCTGTGCATAGTTGGAAAAATCCACTAGATTGTCAGTGAGTGCAACACATCAGGAAATACAGAAGTATTGTCTTCGCATTAACAAAAAAACCAGGTCTTTGGTGGATGGGTTATAAGTGCCTGGGAAAAAAAATAAAGCTTGAAGTCAATTTTCGTACAATACTTTGTTGTGTGCAGAATCCTTGAATTATAGTTCATTGATGTGTTATTTTGAAATCAGTGATATGTTTATCTCATCTGATCTGTAATGTCATTGTTGGGAGTAAAATACATAAGCTTTAGACGCATTAATTAATGGATTTCTACTGCTTGTGGGTATTTACTTCTCGTGAGGAAGGTTTTTGAATTTTAGTTGATACGACATGAGTTGTGGATATTGACTGCTCAGCAACATTACGGATATAAGTTCATCACATTATCTTAGGAAAGTTGGGTTGTAGCTGGCGAGGCATATATGGTGCCCGACGAGCGTACATCTGTCCATGTGATGTTGTGGTGAGTTCTGTCTTTTTCACGTTGTCGGTTTATGTCCATTTTATTCCACTTATTGTGTTGGGTAGAAGTTTTACAAACGAAACTTCTCGTCTTTTTGAGGGTAAGTATCTTAATCGTTAATGTTTTATCTAAAATTATAAATATAGGCAAAAACAACAGGTGTAGTATTTGAGCTTATACATTAAATGGACCTATAATTTCGGAGGCTCTCAGATAGGAACTAGGACTACTGTCGTTTGCAAACTCGTGTAGTTTGTCGTTAAGCACTTTTTTGAATGAGGCCAATGTACCTGCTTGACGCATTTCCATTGGTAGTTTATTCCATATCTGTGCATACCTAATCAAGTAAAACTCTTGTCTGGTAGCTGTTTTACATTGTTCGATAGCTACTGTACCCTTAGTGTGTCTTAGTTTGTAGCCACTGTCATCTGAAAGTCGAATGCCATTAGCAGAGGTAAAAACTAAGTGGTTTAGAAGCTTATAGTATATTGTATTGTACAATACTGTTTCACCGTGTGATACATTTAATAAACAAACTAATACGGAATTACTTACTACCACAGTGCCTAAGTTTTACATATATTAACTTAGTCCAGCATGTCATGAAGCCTACGCGCTATGACTCACAGCGCTCCTCTTCAACTCCAAATCTAATGTTCTCCCAATGTGATGATGTGTATCTCATACAACGCCTTCCTCCTTTAAGAAGAAGTGATCACGTAGTGCTCACTTTCAAGTTCACAGCAGCGGCATCGTGAGCCATAATCTCAGCCCTACCAAACGTTTCGAAAGCTGATTTAAATGCGATCGTCTCAGCAGCTAACTCAGTGAACTCGTACACGAAACCAGAGTCACAAGTAGAAGCAGCTATGAACAAGCATTTCCTTGGACAAACCAAGAGATTCGTAAGTTACTCAGGCGTAAACACAAATGCTGGAACCTGTTTACCACACTTGAGAATCCCGAGACTAGAAAATTATACAACTCCGGTGGGAACAAAGCTAAGCAGAAATCCATCAATGAAGGATGAAGTTCGAGATACATCTGGCTCAAAATGCAATGGCATAACTTGAGGAAAATTTTCTCGTACATGAACTTCAGGAGTAAGACATTCAATGGTGTCCTGAACCTGACTATTGACAACAACGCAATCCCCAAAGACCAAAAAAGCAAAAGCAATGGCAGACTACTTCTCCCAAGTCTTTACACTAGATTCGTCACTCCCCAAGGATCAGCTCTGGCTGCACCATAGGAACAAAGAATAGATTCCGTACTCAACTGCTCGATGAAACTAGATGCAGGGAAATCGATGGGTCCTGACAATCCCAATCCAAGGCTCCTCAGCTCATATAGCCGGCTCAATATTCACGATCTTCGAGCTACCTCTCCTAAATGGAGTATTACCGCGCGACCGGAAAGACGCCACGGTATCCTCCATCCACGAAGGAGGATCAAGACAAATTGCCTTATATCACAGGCCTATTAGTCCCACCAGCACTTTAATCAAGACACTGGAAAGAATCATCAAAATAGGCATCATATCATATTTGGGAAACAGCAGCAACCCGTTGACGCCGTATTCATAGACTTCGGCAAAGCCTTCCATGAAGTTCCCCACAAAAGAATACTGATGAAGTCGGAAGGCCTTGACATCAAAGGCAGCTTACTGAACTGGCTCACGGAATTCCTCATAAATAGGCGGCAGAGGGTCAGGATAAACTCGGAACTCCCCTCCTGGACGGCAGTGCGTAGCGGAATGTCGCAAGGTACAGTACTCTGACCTCCTATTTACTTTGGATACCAATGAGTTATCTCTGCTCACCGTCTCCCATATGGTCCTGTTCGCAGGTGACTCACAAATCCCGAAAGAGCTGAAGGGTGGCGGTGATACACTCATGTCGCAAGAGGACTTCAATAAATTGTCAGATTGGTCCAGAGAATGCGTGCTCCCAACTGACGTAGCGAAATGTGCAGTCATGGGCATCGGACACGCTAGCATCACCTCTCACGAACTAGCGGGAATAAACCTCACATAAATTCACATGTCAGCCACGTCTCGTAAACCGTTAATGCCCAGCTCTGCCTGCACTCGGGCTCACGCTGTTCCTTGAAGTTTCCCAGAAACGCTTAGTAATAACGGACGAAAAAACTAAAACACCAATTGGTGACTCGAGGATTCTTTATTGGTACACCAACATATAAAAAATGTTTCCACTAAGGTCTGTGAACAAATATTACAATAATAAATCACAATATTACTTCTGACGGTTTTCTATCTTCCACTGAACAGCGAACGATGAGACGATGACTGCTGGGTCGATGACTCCCGCGAAAAATATGGAGGAGTGGGGATTGAACAAACAACCATGAATTGATCGTTCAATCTTCAACTACATTGACACTCCCCGGCATAAAAAAGATCCATCCCCTCTTTCCATCACGACCAATACACGTTGACTTGGATGTCAGTGCGAGAACCTGGGCCAGACGGACAAAGCTGAAATGGAAAACAAACAGAAAAGCCAACAAACCACAGGCATACCAACAGCACAATCACACAATCACAAACATATGTACAATCAACACATCAAATGTTATGGATTCCGGCATGAAAAGCTACCCTTGAAGAACTGTAGGACTTACAGCGGTACGCCTACATTCCTTCTCAGGTTGATGATCCAAGTGGAAGTCGTCCGGACACAAACAGAATTACCAACAGATAGATGACAGATGGTATCAATTCAGTATATACAATATGAACATATGTACAAAATCACGCACCAAGCACATCGGACTGCTCATTGATGCGCTACCCTTTGAAGAATTGTAGGACTTACAGCAGTGCGCCTACAACCCTTCTCAGGTTGACGCTCTAGGTTGGAAAATCGTTGCAGCGTTCATTTGCTGATTTCCTTCTATCAGCTATATCCTCAGATCTGAACGATAACACGCTGATGTCATTGTATCGTAGAACATAGTTGACGAACAAACACACGACGTATCTGGTCAACCAAGCGTAGACACACAGTAATTTACATCAAAGATAATAGCATTCAAATAGTAACTTGAAACTAGAAATGCCTCTATTCATGCAAGTCAATTTAACAATTACTCTCTCGTTTACACTTAGCTTATCCTCACTAAACTGACCAATGATATTCGTTTTTTCAAACGCACCAATACTATCATAGTCATTGCAGAAGATACTTGAGTTGATGGGCGTCTGTTTCATTGTGGATGACAGCACCAGCGACGACTGATTGATATCAGTTGATGAACATAGCGGTGGATCAGAAGCTGTTGTGGTTCGGATTTCAGAAATTTGTTTGCATGCAAGACCACCACCACTGCTGTCTTTTACTATCAGCTCAGATTTAGCAATAGCATCTGATGATAGGTGGGCTACATGCTGATCAATCACACTGACTGTCTCACAAGTATGTACGCCTTCTGCAACTGCATCTGCATTTATTTCTACTTCATGTTGTAGTTGTACAGAACCTTTAATTAACTTAGCAGTAGTAGGCATATCCCTCATCTCATCATGATCAACCAAAGACAAATCTGCACTATCATGATCATTATCACGAATATTCAATTTACCATCATCTATCTCGTCGACTTCATCATTTTCAAACTCTTTAATAACAACAGTAGACAATTTGGGTTCTTCCTCACATATCCCTAAAGATTTTATACCTTCACTCTGACTAGTGACACCTTGTAATCTTGTGGAGTCAGAACTGGACTCTAAGACTGTAACTCTATTCTGTGGCATAGTATTAAACAATGGCTTACCAGTTGCAACTACAGACTTCTTGACCACACCGTTATCGTCACACAATTCGGAGTCAAGCCTGGAGTCTACATTTAGCTTATCACTGAACTTGCTCACTGGTTCACAGTTCAGCTCTGTATGCACTTCTCGCAAACGTGTAAAACACAACCGTGTTTGTCTTGCATCTTGTAACTTATCTGTTGAGGATGTACTACGAAACCTGTTGCACTCACTAAGTTTATATGCATTGCTAGACATCATGGAGCCCTCTCGATATCCACCTCTCTGAGGCCTATTCGTCATCAATGATTGCGTTTTACCCTCAGACTGCTCTGTTCTAGGGGTGAGATGTAATAGACTGGCAAATTTGCTCATAGATTGATTGACGCTATCTTTTACCAGTTTCAGGATATCATCAAACTTTGGCTCGATACCCTCATCCTCCATACGGGAGCTTATCTTCACACACTTCCTTTGCAGTCGAGTAGGTAGGCGTCTTGCTATTACTTCTATTATAAAAGTCGAGTTGAGGTCACTCATGCAATTCATAGAAAGCAAGGTATTCTTATAGGTCATAAGATTATCCATAAACTCAGAAAGTGCCTTGGAGTCATCTTGTAGTTGACTGCCGTTACCTTTGACAGCTTCGTATACGTTCCTTACAATCATCGAAGGTCTTCCAAGCCTTTGACGTAGTATGCTCATAGCCTCGTAGTAGCCCTCTTTTGGCTTCATAAACTTACAGCACTGTATATCTCTTGCAGCAACTCCGGTGCAATACCTCATCAAATACATCAATTTCAATTCATCAGTTAATAAAAAACCACTCAACATGATCTCAAACTCCTTTACAAATTGTAAATAATCAGCCGGGTTTCCATCGAAACACCGTGGTTCAAATTTAGGGAGTTTGATGTTCCTATTATCCCTGAACGGCGAAACAGTAACATCAACCATGTCATGCTTAACATCAGACACACCCTAAAGGAGGGAGGGTGGCGTTAGCTGATCAGTAGATATGGTGGTGGTCACTAAGGTGAATCGCCCCATTCTGCAGGAACAGCAATATACAAATTAAAGGCTCGAGATATTTCTGATTTTTATGAGGGCTTAGATCTTTATCTTGAAAAAGATAATAGTGAACGCCTTGACAGATAATGCTTCTACCTTTAAATATATACCATTCGCTCAGCCTATTGTTGAGATGCGACCACGTGGGATCTGCACAGATTTATGGGGCATCTTATGAATTAACTTGCTATCCATTGTCAGATCTTTAAATACCACTTCAAAATATCTTGTCTCACTTATTTTCTAATAACGTCTTTACTTGATTCTCATTATATTCCATTAAACCTAACATTTTATAGCTCTTTATGAATTTGATTCGACTTATTCTATTCCTATTCTCTGGAGGGTACGGTTGTGTATCAAATAGAAAAAAAGACATGAAATAAAGACAACTGGCTTGAAAATAATTGTATTAAAGCCAAAAGTGAACGCATGATAGTATAAAATATATTGGTTTCATTATACATTGCAAATGAACGTTGTCGGCCTAAGGATTAATTACTTCCCCATTCTGTTTTCTATATAAATGTGTTTATTAATGATATATTTCACTCACTTAATCTATTACACTTTAATGTTACACCACAGCACTTTAATTTTTCTAAAAAAGCTTCCAATTCCTTGTAAACGTTGTACTTACCTCAATATTGGTTGATTATCGTATGCCTACAACCACGGGATGAAAACGAAACGAAGTCGATTTTCCCGCTCAACCTGGAGGACAATTGTACAATTCAATAACTATACAGCCTAGTTCAGACAATGTGTATTTATATATATATATCAAATATTTAACTGTTGAAACATTATTAACTTGTAGACAATTTAAGATTTGACATTATATCATCCTTGATCGTGCCTGTAAAAATGGCATGCATTTTCATGTAAATTTATGTTTATATGAAAATAAATTATTATTATTATTATTATTACAATTAACAGACAAGTCACCATGACTTACTTTCCTGTTTGCATCCAAGACACTCTGTCCCTTCTTTGACCCAGGCATTGTTGAACTTGACCCAATTCCAAAAAAGTTCCAGATATTGCTTGTTCAAAGAGGACTTGACCGGCACCAGGAAAGATGAACGGTGACTATCCAAACGTTCACCAATTGTCTGAATCCGCCGGAATCTGTTTCAACCGTCAGAAACTGACTTCACCGACAGAAACTCTCAGCCATGTCTCGTAAACCGTTAATGCCCAGCTCTGCCTGCACTCGGACTCACGCTGTTCCTTGAAGTTTCTCAGAAACGCTTAGTTATAACGGACGAAAAAACCAAAACACCAATTGGTGACTCGAAGATTCTTTGTGGTTACACCAACATATAAATACTGTTACAACTAAGGTTTCTGAAAGTTTCCTCCTGACTTCTTTCTGAACCGCGAACGATGAGACGATGACTGCTGGGTCGATGACTCCCGCGAAGATTGGGAAGTAGGTTTTGAGCAAACAACCAAGAATTGATCGTTCAATCTTCAACTACATTGACAATAATTCATGTGAGTATATAAGTCCTAGGTCCAATACACATTCCAGTCGTAAAAGTGCATGGCCTTGAATTGTCAGGTCAAGTTCTAAATTGTTGCAACCTATGCAGAGCCAGCCACATTTGTCGACATTAAACTGGAGTTGCCAGGTGTCACACCATCTATCCATTTTTTCTAATTCTTGCTGTATGGCGTTTACTGTTATTCCGAGATCTGTGTTCTTGCATTTATAGGTCACTTTTAAGTCATCTGCATATAGTATTGGTTTACCAACACTAAAGCATTCACAGATACTGTTTATATATATTATGAATAGGAGTGGGCCTAATACACTTCCCTGGATTACACCACTACTTACAGGTTTAGGCCTTGAGATTATCGAGCCAACTTTCGTTATCTGACTTTGGCCACAGAGAAATGATTTTATCCAGCTCAGGAGGGGGTCACATATCCCTAGTGAGCATAACCTGCTGACTAGCAGATTATGGGGGACTCTATCGAAGGCTTTTGTTATATCGAAATATAGCACAATTACTAGTTCTCTGTTGTCCCTGCTTCGTGTAACTTCGTTGAAAAAGTCTATGTGACAGGTCACACATGATCTCTTTTTGAGGAATCCGTGTTGTGATGGATTATTAAGTTCATGTTCTAGTAAGTTGTCTGACACTTGGTCTTTAACCACTTTCTCCATTATTCGTGATATTACCGGTGTTATATTAATAGGTCTATAGTTGCATGCACTGGTTTTGGCCCCTGCTTTGTGCTTAGGTAATATGTATGTGGTTTTCCACACTTCAGGATAAGTTCCAGTTTCCAGTGACAGAGTAAATATTCTAAGTAACAAGACTACCATTTCCGTGCTACCATTTTTGTATATGACAGATGGTATGTCGTCTGTCCCAGTACTACGATGTCTTAATCGCTGAGTCTATATTTTGTATATTAAAATCTATTTCTCCTAATTTGTGGTTACTTTTGCAGGTCATTTGGAAATTCGGGGTCGTGTGCACTCTGGTGTCATTGCAAAACCACTCACTGAGGAGTTCACTTATAACCTGGGGATCGTTGTATATTATACCCTTGTGTTCCAAGATGCTTACATTATTGTCTTTACTGCTTTTTAGACGTTTCTGCAATATCCTACAAAGTTCCTGAGTTTTGGTGTTACCCATAAGTTGTGACATCATTTTTTATTTCTCTTCAAGCAGTTTAAGAGTTTCATGTATTTGGTTTAACGCATTAAATTCCTTAAATACATGGTATTTCCTTTCCAATTTCTTTAGTTTTAGTCGCGTTTTCCGGTCAATAAATGGAGTTGGTGTCTTTAGGGCAGATTTTAGGGCCGCGATTGTGTCTCTTGCTGAGCCAACTGTTTTGTAGAAAATCTCAAGCGATACTTCTAAGTTATTGTTGATGAAGTATTCTTCCCAGTCAGAACTTCTCAACAGATCTGATAGGAATTCCCAATCAGCATTCTTATGGTCCCTATATTGATAGCGCACCGAGCAATTTTTAGGTGTATATTTATTAGTCGGAGGGGTAGCATGCAGTACAATATGTCGTGATCACTGTTATTGAGTTTATTTCCCACCTCTATCGAGATGGGCTTTATTTCATGACAGAAAGTTAAGTCAAGAGTATTTTTGTTTCTTGTAGGGAGGCGTATGCACTGCTTTCATCCTCCTACGTCTATAGCTTGTAGTAGCTCGTCAAGGATTCTAGATCGTGTACAGGTATCCCAGTTCTTACTCCAGGTAAGATGAAATCGCCACATTCTTGTTGTAGTCGAAGTACAGCGTACCCCAAGAAAGTACCCTACTGATCGTCAATCTTCTCAAAATTGGAGGTAATATGTGGTCACATGATGTCTACTTTGTTTTTGACAGTCTGATGTTTTCTGCTATGTGTATATTGATCGATATTCCATTACAACTTACAGTATGCTTTGTCTGTCCATTAACTAAATAGACAATGTATGGCCTTTTTATCACATGACATTACAACCAATCAGAATCCAATGATGGTAAGAAAAACTATCTGTGTTATTGGTTCATGTATATTAGTCATTTTCAGATATACTTTTGTATTGTACACTTGTATACACTTGTTCACCCTTTTCGTACACTACGTACCCTATCACTCACACACTTGTGTGACAGTTAATTTCCCTTGTTGGAAAATGCACATATCATCGTGAACGTGGTTTTCTGATTTTACACTTTTCGCGTCAGGAGAGTTAACTCACTCAGCAGTACATAACAAAAGCTGACCCCGGACGACCAGTCCTTGTGTTTAAGGGGACTCACCTAATCTAGAAAGAGCTCAAAGGAAAGTAACACGCATGAATCTTGGCATGACTAATTTATCATACGAGTAAAGTCTAAGCAGGTTAAATCTCTTCTCCCCAACATGCCGTAGGCAGAGAGATCTCATTACGATGCATAAAACTTCATAAAATGATTAAGGACTTTATCTATTCTCTCTTATCATTACCATCAGGTAGGGAAACCTTAGGTGATATAACAGGAGAGTTCAAAAGCCAAGGGGAAACCATATTGCTGTGCAGTACTGGTTCTCACGCGGAGTAGTAAACACTTACAGTCGAATCCCAGAAGAAGTGTGATCTGTCACCTCAACTGATTCACTCACCAAGGGTTTGAGTAGACAAAGAAAATTACCAGAAAAGGTTTAACAAAGGTCACAAGCCTTAGTAACTCAAACAATATTTCTAAATATGTATTAGAAACATCGGAGAAAGGTTAACCAAATGTAACCTACCGAAAATATTTCCACTTGGAAACATTTTTAAATGCAAAATTCCATTTTACAAGCAAATGGGAAAAGTAACCCATCTATAAGCCACCAGAGAGATCGGGTACGACCCTACAGTTAGCGGGGATGTGCGGCGAAGCCTCTTCAAACTTTCTAATATCCAGTTTTGAGGTCCACCCGAAACAAATATTTGTTTTACTGTATCAGCCGATGCTGATGTCTGCCAAATACTTTCGGCTGTTATTTGAATCATAAAAAGGAGGTCTACTCATTAATAATGGATTTCAACACTACAACGACTCAAACGTTTTACTGTCAACCGTATTATTTGTAGATATCCAGTATCAAGTATCTATATGCACAATATGCAAACCTTAATGTTTTTTTCAGCAGCTGTTGTCGGTTGAATTAACAGTATGAGCCCACTTGGTGGCATTGAGTTGACGGTTATAAATTCAAATGTGCATATACACACATATATGGTCTTCTACACAGTGCGACCCAACCCTTGCCCCCGTGGTTTAGGCGAATTCCGGGAAATCAGCATTTGAACCAGTCATATTTCAGTTGTGTCAAGTTTGTTTTGCCTCCGTTGTCAGGGCTCGTTTGAGGTTCTGATTTTTGTACTCTGATGAAATGTACTCTAACGTACTCTAATGCAGACTTAGCGAGTCACAAAGAGCATCTCATACAAACTTCAGACCTTCATCAACAGTCGTCTTTGCTCAGTACTCCGATCAAGATCAGATGGCCAGAAAAGATCAGCAACAGGGATCTCTGGGAGCGAATCAATCAGGAACTGATTGTGAAACAAATATGCAGGAAGAAATGGAGATGGATTGGCCATACTCTGAGGAAACCCTCAAGTGACATCACTAGACAAGCCATCGCTCGAGTGGAACCCGAAAGGGAAGCGAGTTGGTCGTCAGTACAAGGGTGACTTGGAGGAAGTCATGTGAGGAGGAGATGAAAGCATGTGGGCAGACTTGGAGCGGGGTGAAAAAGTTGGCAGAAAACAGAAGGCAATGGAGACGCTCAGCTGAAGCCCTATGTTCCTCTAGGAACTAAAGGATATAATAATAATAATAATGAAAATAATGTTGACAACACTATCTTTGTGACAGTTGAAATTGTTATGGATTCCTCGAAGAAACGTGAAACATTAGATGATTAAGATGAAAACGTGTAGGTGGGTGAATAAACCCAGTTAGCATCATTAACAAAATTAAAGTAGGCTTTGAGCGTTTCAGAGATGGGTTTTTTTGAGTCATGTGAATGTTACAGTCTACTAAAAGTAATAAGTGTATTTCCCCATGAGTATCCACATTCAACTTAAAGCTTTCCATGGAAACCGGCTGACTTCAAAAATAATAAACTGTTGCAAAACTAGTGAAATCCATGCGGAAAGTCGACACCTGACACTCTACTCTGTACAGACTGACGTGAGAATGTCCTCAACGACCCATTGGCGATATCGCTTTGTTTCACTAAGTCTGTTGATTCCTGGTCTAATGAGAAGTTAGTAGGTAATTCCTAGACCTGTGTTGACTGAGTATTAAGAAATAATATTCCTGTTGCTATTCATAACTGCAGTCACTCACAACCGTTTCTCCTCAGACCGCTTCTAAGAATCTGGTGTCTTTTTGAAGCGGTGTAATTGTCGGTGTCTGAAAAATCATTTAAGGTGCTGGAATTATTTTCAAGTCGTTTCCATTTGGTTCTAACTAGATATAACTCTCACGGTTAATGTTTGGCTATCAACTCTGCTAGACCTTGGCTGCAAACACAATATCTGCTGACTCTTTGGCTTAGCCCACCTAATCTATTGGCCAGGTTGCCCTTAAAACCACACCAACTAGCGAGGGAATGACAAAGCACTTATAGCTTCCGAAAGAATCATTTATTGGAGATGGTTTGAAGACAGCCTGCAAGTGGTTAACCACACCACAAGGAAGATAGGGAGGTATTGTTGCTTGAAAATTCCGTTTAGCACCATGTGTTTCATTCCTCACCGATAAACAAACTGATCCTTAACGGTAAAAACGTCACGATTCAGCTAAGTTGACGAGCTTCCTTGACCCCCTTCACTCCTACATCAGATAGTGCATTTACGTAAAATGGCGATCTGTTAGTAGTGAGGGCTGAACTTTGGCATATCTATGGAGAAACAACTCTTTACCACCGGTTGATGAGTAGTTGCAAAGTGGCTTCCACATTTGTCTGTAATAGACGATGGTGCCTGCGTACCCATAGGCTGGCCTGGATAACTTCTGAGCAAGCCCCTGAGGTTCCTGCTGAATACAAAACAAATACATGATACAAGAGACGGCGAAGAGAATTTGCCTGTAGCTTGATTTAGCTTAGTTGAGACAGAAGTCCTATTGACTTTAGATGAGATGGAAGACGGCACAATTGGAAGATGGCAAGAAATGCTTTGTTTCCCTATGAGCGCCAACATCAGCGGATCAGTAGCTGGATCATGAAGTGAGACAACAAGGAGGATAACTCTTAACTATTGTCTTTGAAGTATTCATTTCATGATTGTCAATATTGCAATAGTTGAAACAAAAGGATCATAATGAAGAAGCCTTCATCGACTCCCGGGCCGAAAACACAAGCAATCAAACTACTAGATCGCCATACCACCAGTCGGACAGGAACTGTCAACGTCCAGCTCTTACTACGCTGGACCTCACACTGTCCCTCGAAGACTTTCAGAAACACTTTGTATTAACCAACGCGAAAACCAGAACACAGATTGGCGACTCGAGAATCCTTTATTCTTACGCCAATATGTAACCAACAACAAGGTTATTACACACAAGATCTAAGAATAAATGTTATAACAATAAATCACGATAATACTTCTGACAGTTTTCTATCTTCCACTGAACAGCGAACGATGAGACGATGACTCCCGCGAAAAATATGGAGGAGTGGGGATTGAACAAACAACCATGAATTGATCGTTCAATCTTCAACTACATTGACACTCCCCGGCATAAAAAAGATCCATCCCCTCTTTCCATCACGACCAATACACGTTGACTTGGATGTCAGTGCGAGAACCTGGGCCAGACGGACAAAGCTGAAATGGAAAACAAACAGAAAAGCCAACAAACCACAGGCATACCAACAGCACAATCACACTCGTCGGCGACGACCTACGCCTTCCAGTCAAAGGCATCCTCTTGACATCTTGCAACACAATCGCCACTTGCTAGAATGAATCTTGAAGAACGCGATGTGACCATAGCACCACCTCATGATACTCTTCTCACATCCTCTTATCTATTCACTATCAATTACCATTGCGATCGCTTGTCACTCATTCTACCTCAGTTCTAGTAACGATGGCGTATGCAAGCCTCACTCGTCCACGCTCTTGCTCCCCGGCGTGTGGGACTACAGCTCGTATAGAAACATTCATTCTCAATCATTGATTTCACAGTTAATCGATATCTCCATGTCCGTGTCATTCTCATCACTGGCCTCCCTGTCGTATACGACCCATCTGCTGTCTTTAACATCAATCAATTCATTCACAGATGTAGAAGCCTCGAAACTTCTTCGGACACAAACAAAATTACCAACAGATAGATGACAGATGATATCAATTCAATATATACAAAATGAACATTTTTACAAAACAACACACCAAGTACGACGGACTGCGCTTCAAAGTACTACCCTTGAAGAATTGTAGGACTTACAGCAGTATGTCTACATTCCTTCTCAGGTTCACACCCTAGGTTGGAAAATCGTCGCAGAGTTCATTTGCTGATTTCCTTCTATCAGCCATATCCTCAAAGCTGAACGGTAACACGCTCATATCGTTGTATCGTAGAATATCTATGACAAACAAACACACGACGTATCTGACCAACGAAACTTGGGTACAGTGTAATTTACACCAAAGATAATGACATTCAAATAGTAACTTGAAACGAGAAATGCCTTTATTCATGCAAGTTAATTTCACAATTACCCTGTCGTATACACTTGGCTTATCCTCACTAAACTGAGCAATATCTTTCGACTTTTCAATCGTACTGATACCAGCATAGTTTTAGCATAAAACATGTGGGTTCATGGACGTCCCTTTCATTGTGGATGACAACACCAACGACGACTGAGTGACACAAGTTGATGAACTTAGCAGTGCATTAGAAGCTGTTGTTTTTAGACTTTTGCAAGGTTGGCTAACCGAAAGATTACCACCACTGCTGTCGTTTATTATTAGCTCCAGTTTGGCATTAGCATCTGTTGATAGGTGGACTGCACGCTTATCACTTACACTGGCGGTCTAACAGGTATCCATACCTTCTGCAACTGCATCCGCTTTTAATTCTACTTCACGTTCAAGTTGCACAGAGCTTTTGTTCAACTCAGTAGTACTAGGCATTCCCTCATCTCATCATGATCAACCAAAGACAAATCTGCACTATCATGACCACTGTTATAAATATCCACTTTACCCCCGTTTGTATGGTTGACTCCGTCATTTTCAAACTCTTTAATAACAGCAGTGGATGATTTGGGTTCTTCCTCACAAATCTTTACAGGTTCCATACCTTTACTCTGACTAGTAATACCTTGTAAGATTGAGGACTCGAAACTAGACTCTGGAACGGTAACTGTCTTCTCCTGCACAAACTGCGGTGTCGTCTGTGACACTATTCAACAATAGCTTACCAGTTGCAACTACAGGCTTCTTCACCACACCATTATCGTCACACGGTTCGGAGTCAGACCTTGATTTCACATTTGGCTTACCACTAAACTTGGTCACTTCCTCACAGCTTGTCTCGCGACTTGTAACTTATCTGTTGGGGATGTCCCACGAAGGCTGTTACACTCACTAAGTTTATATGGATTACTAGACACCATAAATCTTTCTCGATATCCACTTCTCTGAGACCCTTTCGTCATAGATGATTGCGTTTTGCTCTTAGACTGCCCCATTCTAGGGGCAATCCTCCGTACGACAGCTTATATTCACCCACTTCCTTTGCAGTCGAGTAGGTAGGCATCTCGCAATTATCTATAGGACAGGAGTTGAGTTCAGATCGCTCATGCAATTCATCGAAATCAACGTATTCCCGTAAGTCATCGGATTATCGAGAAATACAGAGAGTGCCTTGGAGTCATGTCGTAATTGACTACAATTACCCTTAACAGCCGCGAATAAATTCCCTACAATCATCGAAGGTCTTCCGAATCTTTGACGTAGTAATATTAATAATAATATATTGCTTCTGTTCATGCAGGAATATACCAATTGTACAGCCATGGATAAGCTGTTACATAAATTACACATAATTAGACGTGTGATGAATTTACAGTTTGGTTGTTCTTTCTGACATTCCAGTCAGTCGGAACAGTCTGATATAAAGTCTCTATTGCAGCACATATAGACATACAGAAATATCATCATCGCACTAAAAAGAGGAAATCACATGAATGCAATACAGATATCCCGGAAAAAAAGTTTGAAGCTATTTCCTCTATATAACTTTGTTGTGAAGAGAAACATTGGCTTAAAGATTATTGATCTTATAAAGCAGTCGATATTTTTGCTAAAATCTTTGTACAAGCTCTGGAAACTACTGCATAACTTGTCGTTAAATAATTTTATCGTTTCATGATGTTTCGATGGACCCACTAGATACCGACCAATGATAAATTGCGAAGTCCCTTAAGTTTAGTGAAAACTATTTGACTACTTATACATATATATTGTTTGTAAAGTGATTACTTGTAAATGCTTATCAGGAAAAAAATTTTATTCAGATCATACATGTAATACCCAATTTAATTATTATTTTCTTGAACCTTTTCAGACTTATGGAAAAACATATATGTGCCGTGTACGCAGATGGAACTTACTGACGATAACTACTCATCTGAATTGCCTGTACATTTGAAATCTGACTTTTGTTTAATAAACAATTTTTCAACGAATCTGTGTTATTTCCGTTGTAATGCGATTGTGTTTCAGTAACATGAGTAGCACGTGCTAAGTGAGAAGTTGAGGGTGAACTTTTAGGAGTAAATGCGGCGTCTGGAAAACTTTTGTTTACGTGATTATATGAGCAGATAGCAATGTATCGTGTTCCGTGGCTGAGAACCCTATGCATTCTGTTTTTAATTATTACGATAACTGTAGTTGCACTGAGTTATACATCTAACAGCATAGGTATAGTCTCTCCTTATGGTACATTGCGACATGCGGAAATCACAAGCAAACTATCTCAGGTAGGTTTATTCTCACTTTGTGACTATGAATTGCGAATCAGTATATGTATTCTGCTAAGACAGTGGATAACTCGAAACGCTTTATAATCTCAATACCTCCTCTATGGTTTAGGCGTATTTACTTTATTTGACAACAACATAATCTTTTACCAATAGGCTTCTCCGAAGATCTGCTCCTACTTAGTATTTCAAAGATAGCCTCATATACCCTATACCTCACAAATTACGCAAGGGCTAATATTCGGTCTTATCAAGTAGAATAAACAAACGAATAACGAAGAATACATTCATTATTAATGAATTAACATGTAATACAAAATCGACAACAGTGCAGGTATCTTTTTCTTTATCCCCCAAATCCGTGAAATTCCCGAAAGTAGATATTATCTGAAAGAAGACATAAGAATTATACAGATGTAGACATTGTTATCAGCGTAAACACAATAATTAACCATTAAATATGTCTAAAATGACGAAATAATTAGTTGAATTGTATACAATTACGTCAGTCAACATTTTTCAATAATACAAAATCGATATTGCATCTGCCTGAAAACGTCAAGTTTATGCCATAAAATAAGGAAATACTATGTGTATAGAATTTCTAAGTATTTCTGCTGATTTTTCTTAAAGAAATACATGTGGAGGAGCCTTGACAGCAATAGGAAAAGTACACAACAAAGTGAATGAAATAATTACCAAAACGAGCTATCCCACCTCGTCATGTCCATGTGTGATCCATTAAACTGCAAAAAAAGTCACAAAATGCAGTTATAACATGTGTCTTCAAGTAATTCGACATTTTCTGAACGGAAAAGTACGTATTTTTAACAAACTCTAAACTGGCTGTAAGCTACGGCCGGATAAGGACACCATCACTTGCTGTTTCTGCTAAATACGGCGTATTTCATCAACTTTTAGCAGGAATATAAGTAAAAAGGTGTATAAAACAACGAAAAATGACATAACCTTGAGGTTTTTTCAATAAATAAAGCCAGTATCCATCAGCTGATCAAATGACCTACGGCCATCTACAGGCTGCCCACAAAGGCGGCACATCTTGCTTGAATCTGATGTAGCTGCTCA